>LPNK01000079.1:0-49221 GCA_002894445.1 Metschnikowia sp. AWRI3582 | reverse complement strand
TGCCAGCAAGGAATTGGATCAAGAGGCATATGCCAGAAATTGCGATTCAGTTTTCAATTGATCAAAGGCGGCGTGCCTGGCGGCTAGCGCACATATATCACTGCTCTTCATATGATTATCAAGCCCCTCCAAACAATCATGAAAACCGCCCAACTGGGTAAAGCCCCGACGGATCCAGGGCCTCGAATTATACATACAATACGCGTTCTAGAGACGGTGGCTGCACGCGCGGCAGTGCGGAAGACAGAACGAGCTGACAACATGGCGACTTATTCTGAATATGTGGGAAAAGTCAGATGAAGAACAGAAAAAGAGTGTGGGATTTTCCTGGTAGTAATATATTTTCGGTGGTGGAGGCGCTCAGAGCGCGAAAAAAACCTACACCCAGATTCGGCCGGAGCACTGGTGCAGTGCGCGCTATGATTGGCTCACGGCGACCATTATTGGTGCGCGCACGTCAATATTGAGATTTGTGGTTGGTGGTTTATATGCACTACAGGATCATGGCTAATAGACTTGAGGGTAGACTTGTGCTCGATCCTGGCCCGCGCTGTGATGGAGAAATGTATTGCAAGTATTATCCCCGCGCAATCATACAAGACGTGGTTACGAGCTTTTGTAAGAAGGAGATGGGTGACTCCCTGGGGCCTGCAATTGACTTTTGTACTTGCCCCTTACGTTACTCGCACCAATCGAGCTTTTCCTAGTGATAATCTGTTATTTCCTGATAAGGCCGTATGGATGAGTGGCCCTCTCTATGAGAACACGAAGCACAAATTGAGCAGGGAATAAATTGAGTGGCACGAATACTCGCTCTCAACTACCTTGCTAAGGAAATTCACAAATAAACAATACGTATTCCATAAAACGGCCAACGATGTGGGGTAAACAATTGTCATTGTGTTTGCTGGTCGGATGCAAGATTTCGCGATGCATTTTGCCAATCTATTATCAGAGATCTCTCGCTACCCCGCGTTTGTGGGGTTGGCATAGCCTAATAAATATATTACATAAATAGTCTGAAGCGGCCTTAGATGGGACTTTTATGTAATTTCAAACCATAAATTGTCATCATGGATGAAAAAGTTCACGCAGAATACCTGGAGCACGCGTCTAAATGCTCTCAGCCAGTGGATTCGTATACCGATATCGATGAAAAGAGATTGCTTCGCAAAATCGACATACGCATTATCCCACTTTTCACAATTTTGTATCTTCTTAGCTTTCTAGATAGAGGCAATATTGGGAATGCTAGAATTGAAGGGTTGGGTGAGTCTTTGAATCTTCAGGGAATGCAGTATAACTTATGCTTGACGATATTCTTCATATTTTACGCACTGATGGAAATTCCGTGCAATGTAATATTGCGCTATGTGAAGCCGAAAAACTTTATACCTATAACAATGGTACTATGGTCCGTTGTGATGACATTAATGGGCACAGTGAAGAATTTCCACCAACTTATGGCCACCAGGGCTCTTTTGGGAATTTTTGAAGCAGCCTTATTTCCTGGAATATCATACATCTTGTCCATGTACTACAAAAAGAATGAAGTCTTGGTACGAGAGGCTATTTTCTTCTCGGCGGCCTCCATGGCAGGGGCGTTTTCGGGCCTTTTAGCGGCGGCAATCTCGAAAATGCACGGCGTGGGCAATTACGAAGGCTGGAGATGGATCTTCATCCTAGAGGGGCTTCTCACGTTTGTGGTTGCCGTTGGGTCATGGTTCTGTTTCCCTTTGTACCCGTCAGAATGCAAGTTTCTCACGCCACGGGAACGTGATTTTATTGTAAGCCGCGTTAAGTTCTCCTCTAACTCGGGTTCGGCAAACGTAGAGGCTAATGAGATTGTCCCTGTCAACATGGGCGAAACCAACGCAAACGACAAGAAATGGGTGTTCGCCGTCTTCAAGGACTGGCAGGCTTGGTGCATGTTGATGGTTTATTACGGCGTTTGCGTACCCCTATACGGTGTGAGTCTATTTACTCCCACAATCATCAAAACATTGGGGTACACGAGTACCAGGGCGCAACTTATGAGCGCCCCAATCTATATTGTGGCGGCAGTTTACAGTATTGTGCAGGCATGGATTTCCGATAAGGTTGGGCTCAGGTCTCCTTTTCTACTTTTCAATTTCTTGTGCATGGCTGTTGGGTACGTTGTCTGTCTATGTATTGATCCGCGTGACTTCCCGCATACAATCTACGGGGCGTGTTTCTTGATTGCGCTTGGAATCTACCCCGCTTTTCCGTTGGTAGTGATATGGTTCTCCAACAACTTGGCCGGTTCATACAAAAGAGCTGTTGGCATGGCGTTTCAAATTGGAATTGGTAATTTCTCGGGTGCATTTGCATCCAATTTCTACCGCACACAGGATCTGCCCAAGTTCACTTTGGGTCATGCACTTGAACTTGGTTTTATTGTCATGGGGCTCATTTTCATGACTATTGTGGTTTTGGGCTACATAATGATAAATAAGAAAAGGAGAAGGGATTTGGCAAAGGGTGTCTACGCGGATTATTCCAGAGAAGACTTTTTGGCCATGGGCGACAAGAGCCCGCACTTCGTCTACAGATTGTGAATACGCTCTAGTAAGCAATACATGTCAAAAGTCATACAAGTTGCATTTAAGAAAGATTTGGTATTATGATCAAGGATGATCTACCAGGACGACAGTCATAATCCTCGTAAACGAGAACACAGACTTCTACGCGGCTCTGTGAGAAATTGAAAAGAACGATAATATATTACCTGATGCTGCTGGAATTGGGGCAGGTTCAGATTGCCGCCTTGGGGCTGGAGAGCAAGGATGCAAGCCGGTAATGATGCTCAGTTCAATATCTTCCTGATGAATCAAAGCCTCTGGGTCTGGCTTTTGAGTTGCGTTCATAATTTAATATCAAGGAAAAGTCAAATTTCGTTTATGCTTTGAACAAGTCACTCTACGGCTCGAAGCAATTGCCTTAGGTCTGTGATCAGAGATACAATCAAAAGGCTATAGTCCTTGCACTATCAAAAATGAGCCGTGTCTCTTTTTGATGGGTTAGTTGTGAGGCATCGTTTTCTTGGAGAATTCCGACTCCCAGTCCTTGATTAGATGTACAGTAAGACCTGTTTATAAGGATCTTGGTTAAAGAGATAACCTGGCTATATTCATCAAAACACAGCGCGAGAAATTGTTTTCCACACCAAAAATGCGCTCTTTAAGAAGATAACCTGGGTACTATTTCTATTTCTGCTCAAAAGATGTGATCCTAATAAACAGGTCTTACTATATTAAGACAAGATAAAACCTGTCAATGATATCTTTATCAGAAATTGTGATATCGAGCAACCCAAGAAATCCAACAAATGCCTTCTTGATGCTTCCAAAACTAAAGACGTTGGGAGAGTCAGAAAATACCTAGGGATCCATTTTGATGCTTAACCGACTCATACGACGATCCACATCAGACTGGGTATCCAATTGTCTGTATCACTAAATCACATTCTTTTCATGAAATATGTATTGCTCGTCACCCAGCTTTCTCCAACTTCTAGCACCCTACACATTGTAGGCCATTGGAGACCTAGCTAAGTTGTTTGTGCTCCTAGGCCTGTCATCAGACCTACTAAGCGAGAAAAAAGAAAAGCAAAAAGAAATTGCTTGAAATAAACGAGAGCAGAGCCATCTTCTTTTGGGATGACTAGATTCATGTCAATGCAACTTTCGTCGGATCATGCATGGCATTCTTTTTCCTGAATGAGCCGCCAGGATATCTCAAATCATGCTTTCTTGCTTTTGCAATGCACGGCAGCCATTCAATATGAATGATCCACACTTTATTGGTAAGAGCTCGTTCGAGGAGTTAGGCATCACCGATATCACGATCAATACAGGTACATTATGCGTCAAACGTGTCAAAATTTTTCGTCAGTAATCAAAACAGCATCCTGATCCCAAGAAAGTTTCTTGACTTTGCTGAGATGATATAACTTAAATATTACGTTCGTGAATCAGCGAGATCAGATAGTCTACGCGTGGCCCGTGGGTGCACCGATTAGGATGTGTATCCGAAAGATAAAAGGTACACCATGTGCCCGTTAAAACGATGTCAAAGCGTGAAGCAATTACTCACGATTTGTACGATACTGAAGTAAAATCGCTATAATAGTCAGAAAGTCTCGTAAATCGAAAAAAACAAAGAATGATGTAGGATGAACAATTGAACTAAGTTAAAGGCATGTTGACTGGATGTGGGATCCCACAGCTGCGGCTGTTTGGTTATATACCGGACATGCACCACGAGCCTTATACATGTGAGGCTAAATTACTTGAGTCAATAAAGAATTTTTCTAATAAGAAACTATGCAGAATTTTTGAACCAGCCGAACTGTGTATTCACACAAAATTGAATTTGAAAAATTGAATCTAGCAGATATCTGCGATACTTATTATACACAGGTCATATGAAAATTATGTGATATACCGTGTCAATAAAAAGTTGACATCGATTTTTCAGTCAAGTTACGCATCACTAGTTTTTTTTCTCTTTTCGATCAAATGAGCCAGAAAATCTCAGAGATGACATTGGAGAATGACAATGTGACAAGAGAAGCAAGCCCTTGTAAACGACCTGGACCTGACCTGAATCACGATGGACCCATACTCAAGAAAACATCCGGGTCCAAAAAAGTTTTGGAAATTCAAACTTCAAAAGGCGTGCTGGAGAACACCAGGGTCACAGAAGCGGATGAATCAGCGATACGCGAAAACAAACATAGGCAAGAAATAGAACGTTTTGAGCGGCAACTTATCTTTGAAAGACAGCAAAATGTGGACTTCGTAGTCAAGTACGAGCGGAAAATGTATACTCTTAAAAAAACTCACGAGGCACAGTTTCATGCTCTCAAAGAAAATCCCTCACTCCTCGAGAAAACCGATAAAACACAATCTGAAATTGAGCAAAATGTCGCGCAACGCCAAAACAAGTCGATTACAGAAGAACAGAGTCAAGTCATGTCACATGTCAAAAAAGGCGATCAGTCCCTGATCGAGAAGGAAATACCTTCAAAAGACAAATTTGAAGACTCGGTGATGGAAAAGGATTACATAAGCAAAAGAGAGACAGTTTGGACCTACTTGGAGCTTAAATATATCGACGGGGGCCTTGATGAAGAGCCGGCCCTTGACAATGGGTCGGCCCTTAAGTTGGCCTTGAAATTCGCTGAGCTGGATACAGACTCGGACGAAGATGATGACGAAACTTCAATGAAATCTTTTGGCGTGGACATTGAAGACATGACTCTGTATGAATTTTCCACGTATTCTGAGCTACAAAAGGTCTTAGGGCGGCTTAACAATAGAAATCCGGAAGATGATGAGGAAGAAAAAGAGCAAGGATTTCTTGCTGACAGACTAGTTTATTGTTTGCAAAATGTGAAGAATGTACCTAGCCCAAAACATGATCGTTCTTTGGCGCGTGCGGTGGACCTTGTACGGACATTTGACCGCGCTGAATTAAGGCTTGTTTCTAACCCGAAAAAGGCGCTCGAGAAATTCAGCTTGGGGGAGATACTCAAGGTCAAGGATTCACTTAAGGGAATTATGGACGAGTTTACTCAAAAATTCTATTATTACACCAATGTCAAGGCGAGTGCTATTAATGCACGTGACAAAATGGGCGAGCCTAAAGTCACATCCTCAATGGACAAGTTTGCGCAGTATGTGGACTTTCTCGAAAAGGATATAGAGGCGTTTTGGCGARAWAATGAGTGTGTTTCAATTGTAGCAGAAACAGGACGTGCACTCAATGTTCTCAAGCGTGTCGAAAAGGCTGTACGTGAGTGCTCCAAAGAGAAAGAGGGGAAGGCTTGATTAAAGCATGATCAAGTGAAATGTGCGTGAGAACATATGGGGCGTCTATTTGGGATATAACCCTCACTTTCAGAGCCCTCACTTTGGGAGCCTTGTTGTGATGGAGTGAAAGTATCAAATTACCCTTTCAATCGCCACCTTCAGCCTGTTAACTTTCAAAGTTTATCGATATATTAAAAGCTTACTTGGCATTCTCTGTGTCTATATCTGTGTGTGTCTTTCTTTGCCTCAAGCAATTTAGGCTGAACAAATACAGCATTGATCAAGTTGTCTTCCTCATGCTGAAACTACTAGATTAAACTCTTGCGTGAAAAGGGATGAAATTGGGGAAGTGAGGACATAAAATTGATTAATCGCGATAGGGCCTGTAACCAAGACATGATATCGCGGAAATCATATTGACGCAAAGTGCTTCTTGCCCAATGCGGTGGTTAGGTGGGGGAAGTACATCCTTCAGGGCGATGACAACCTAATTAAATCCCATACGCTGCCAAGCTAAGAAATCAACGCAAAGCGTGATAGCAAAGCTGGCTGGGTTTTATATAAATTCATATATGGTTTTKGTGAGAGCTAGAAAAAAAATCAAGCTTACAAACAAAATCAAAAATTCAAAACAAAAAAAAAAAAAAAAAAAGGCGGTAAAAGTGAAATGTAATCAAGCACGGAGAAAACGATGGGAGCACCTATGACTATTTTAAGGTGAACGTATGCCTCTCCATCTAAAGAGGTATAATAAAGGGGTTTCTGGGTTTTACATCATTTAGCAAACAGGCCTGGTAGGTATTTTTGGAAGGAGTCATATCAATTATGTTCATCTAGAAAGTATATTTCAGAGCGATTGATTTGATGCATCAACCTGGGCAATATCCATTTTGCGATTGTTTGTCTAGAGCCTCTCCCGGAGAGAACTTAAAATAACCTTGCTTTTAGGTATACTGGTCGGTGAGGTACGGTAAAAGATAATCACGTGGAAAGGAAACGTGGTCCAAAAGAGTGTTTCATATCTTTCTGGAGGCTTTGCATTGTAACTTCCCGGGCGTGACATCAAGATCCCCAAGCTCTAAATATCAAGGGCCGACACTTCTCCTGTTGTTGCTGGGCTTAATCCGACGTTTGCAAAAAAATAACGTGGGCCAAGGTGGGATATCGCGGATTTCCCTGAATATTAAGGACTACGTCACGTATGCACGACTTTAAGAAAACTCCTATGTAGATCAATTTTCTGACGAATATCAGTCCCAATTTTTTCGAGGCTGTCTTTCATAGAAATTTCGCCTAAACAGTTCCAAAGTTTTGAGGAGGGGATATTATGTGTAGTTTACGAGCAAGTTCACAACCGGCTGAGCCAAAACACTTTTAAGAATATCAACTTTACAAATAGGTCTCACTTCTTGTTTAYTCGCATAAGTGTCATACAGGCAAACGATCTGARTATATATGAAAAACAATTATCTTGATAATTGTGAGGCAAGTTTGTACAAGGAAAGTGGGCTGAGATCGGCAAAAGAAGGCTCCACGATGTGAACGAAAGTTGACTTTACCAAAAAAAAAAAATGCGGACAAAAGAAAACCGAATGCTTTTTCAAACGTATGATTTCGTGACTATACATCAACTATGTTTCAAGGGGAAACCGTGGCGCTCTTTGATCGCGATAAATATCCCCTGTGAAAAGACTTAGATTAAAGTACATCAAGARTCCAGGATTTGATCAARAAWCGATTTCTTTCATCTATTATTCGGTCATACCAGCGCGCTYGCRGAGAGTGTCAGGAATTTTCCGTCACCGAGCTCCGGTTTCGGCTTGTTCAAATCCTCGAGGGAATCGGTGGGCCTTTCTGCTTGGGGAGTCACTCTCACGGCATGTCTCAGAATTGGAGTGTCCCAATCAATTATCGCCGTRTGTACCGTCCTTCTGTTGTCCCACACCACCACAGTGTTAGGCTCCCAYTTGGCTCTCAACTGCAAGTCATGAGAGGACTCCACGTGTTTGTTGAGAAATTCAAGGAGATAGGCCGATTCCTCTTCTTTCAATTCCACAATCCGTTTAGTGAAAGGCCTATTGACAAAAAGCGCTTTTTCCTTCGTCACAGGATATATCCTCACCAAAGGATGAATATGCTCGGCAAGCTCTCTCCTGGGAATACCGCCTTTTGATGACGAATCGTTAGCCTGGCGTAATGCTGAGTGCAACACATGCAACCCTTCTAATCTCCTTTGAAATTCGGGAGATAATCTGCGGTATGCTTCTACTGTGTCAGCAAACGCAGTATCGCCCCCAGCATCTGGGCCTTCAAGAACCGCAAAAAACGTGGTTCCGGGTGGCTGGAGTTCGTACGACACATCAGAATGCCACTGAACGTAGTTGTTCTTCGTAACATGCTTTTTGAACCCCTCATCATCTTCAGGCTTGCGGTAAGTGATATGTAACTCAGGAAATCCTTTGGGGGTGCCTGAAGTCTGATGAATGTGGAGCTTGCCAAAATAACGGCCATATTCAGTGACGAACTCAGGCCCTTTTCTTGCCCAATCCTGGTCCCGGAAAACGACCACGCCCCTTTGCGCTACCAATAACGCCAACTCATCCTTTCCTGCGTTTGTCAAATCTGAGATCTGGACACCTCTAACCTCACTCCCGAACTTGGGTGTTATCTTCAGGATTTTCTCTCCTAAATTAGGCAAAAGGTTGGGAAACGTGGGGTCCGCTCTCAAGCCAGGATCATCATGTTCAAAGAAATCAGGGTGAGGGTACTTTTGCGACTTGTCCCATTGAGGGAGGTACTCTGAAAATTTGGAATCCTTGGTGTTTTCTCTGCTGATGACAAGAATTCCATCCTCGTTAAACTCGACTCTGGAGGCCTGGATTTGGGTGCTTGCAATAGCGTATCTGGCGGGAGGGGCAGACATTTGCGAATGTTATCTGAATTAGTAAGGATGAGAAACACTTTTATCAAATCGGGAGAATTGACATTTTTTATAGCTTTTCAAATGCTCTAAGGCTAAAATATTGTACAATTTTCCTGAGAAATTGCATCTTCTTGCATGCTAATCCACAGTTGGCCTAAATTGCAGCTGGCGTGAAGTGTTGCAATCGCGCGCTGTATACAGGCCCATCGTATTTTGCCCGAGGACTCGGTTCTCCCACGCTTTCCTTCGATGGAGGAAACATGTTATGTGCGGAAAAGCCAAGCTGTTGCCTTGAATCGGGAGAATCATTATCATAATCATTCTATCTATGGTCTTACAACACCTACTCATATCTAAAAGGTACCACATGTGGCTTGCAGCTCAAAGCTCATTGCACACTAAGTTAAATGTGGCGATTGCGTGATGCGGAGATAAGAGCCGCGAGCTTCCGGCTTCGGGAAATTACTTCCGTGTATCTTCCGGACCTTACCCCATGTCTTTCGGGCACGTTGGTGACTAGTCTTTGAGAATTTTTTGAACCAAGTCAAGAAACGATTGCACAAACAAGATAAGCATAAACTCCATAACGGGTTGGCGGGTTTCCCGGAGTATTTAATTCATGATTTCTTGACCATTTCAAGTTGAACTATCAACGAGATTCACGGGACTACGCTATGACACTATGGATTATGATTCAAGATAAGGGCTTCGCATATTTTAAGTTGATCTGTCTTTTTCGGAAACATGTTTAGACGTCTACTATGAGTGATTCTCTTGACAATTCTGACATGAAAGGCTCAGAAATTTGTCTCAACAATTCATCGAATTTTCATGTCAACTTGACCTCGCCCAGCGATTCGTCTCAAAAAATCGTCTTAAAGATGTCATTGAATAACATTGAATAATATTGAATTTTATTTGAYTACTATGAGCTGCCTTTCTCGATCTCTTCCTTAATTCACTGCTTGTAGTTCTCGGGGATCTTCAGAAAATTCCCGTCACCAAACTCCCTTTTTGGCTTGTTGAGTTCCTCAAGCGAGTCTGTTGGYCTCTCTGCCTGTGGTGTGACTCTCACGGCATGTCTCAACACAGGCGTATCCCAATCAATAATGGCGGTGTGTACAGCTCTTCTGTTATCCCATACCACAACAGTGTTAGGCTCCCACTTGGCTCTAAGTTGCAAGTCGTGCGCAGAATTTATATGATTGAAGAGAAAGTTGAGGAGATAATCGGATTCCTCTTCCTTTAACTCGACGATTCTCCGACCAAACCCCGCATTCACGTAAAGCGCTTTTTCCTTTGTTGCTGGATGCACGCGCACCAATGGATGGATATGCTCTGAGGCAGATCTCCTYGGGGTACCACCTTGAGCCAACGAGTTTTGTGCCTGGAGAACGGCGGAATGTAATACGTGTAAGCCTTCTAATCTTTTTTGGAATTCAGGAGACAATCTGCGGTATGCTTCTACTGTGTCAGCAAACGCAGTGTCACCTCCAGCATCTGGTCCTTCAAGCACCGCAAAAAAAGTTGTTCCGGGTGGCTGAAGCTCATACGAAACATCAGAATGCCACTGAACATAATTAGTCTTTGTGTTGTACCGTGCAAATTCTTCCGGGTCTGGCTTACGATAAGTCACGTGCAACTCGGGGAACCCTTCCGGTGCTCCGGAGGTCTGATGGATATGAAGCTTTCCAAAATGGCGTCCAAACTCGGTTATGAAACCTGGACCTTTTTGAGCCCAATTCTGGTCACGGAACACAACCACTCCTCTTTGCGCTACCAATAACGCCAACTCGTCTTTTCCTGCATCATTTAAGTCCGAGATTTGTATTCCCCGAACTTCGCTGCCGAATTTTGGTGTAATATGTTTCACCACTTCGTTTGACTTTGGGAACAAATTGGGAAACGATGGGTCGGCTCTGGCTCCAGGCTCATGATGCTCGAAGAAATCAGGATGTGGAAACTTCAAGCTTGAGTCCCATTGAGGAAGGTACTCTGGAAATTTCGAGGTTTCTCTATTCTCTTTGCTAATTACCAATCTTCCGTCTTTAGTAGTCTCTACCTTTGAGGCTTGGATCTGGCTGCTGGAAATGGCAAATTTGGCAGTTTCAGTTGCAACAGGGGGAGACATTGTAGTTTTTTTTTACTTGAGATCAGTTTTTGGTTAAAGAAAAGGGTTGACTACGTAAAAACATGATGATGTTTCAAGATGCCTTTTAAGTAGTCTATAAGAGCAGAAAATCGAAAAATCACGCAACGCAGCCACAGTCGATAATCGTACTATAATTTGCAATCGCTTGCGCGCATCCACAGTTGCCTGTTATCAGCTGCAACCAAAAGCATGTGCAGGTTTGACCGCAAATTAGATCATTCATTTGTCTAAAATAAATCAGGGGGACGATAGATAATTCTTTAGCGATGTCCAAGTTCATAAACAATTAATGGCCTTATTCAGAGGCKYYAAAGCTGGTAATATGAGTKATGSWTTYTACAGTGGGTGTTTGAGACGGATACCAGAGAAGCACCTTTGACAGATCTCAAAAGTGTGGAGTGCATTCCATCACATCAGGATAAGGGGTGTGGAATGAGATGTGGCGCAATATCACGTCGAAGAATTAGGAAAAATTCCTTTATGCATTCAAGACATCAAATAAGCAACGTTCTCGACAAGTGTAATTTGTGAACTTCAACGACAAACGTATGCCGAAGCAGAATTATTTGACGGCACTTTTCGAGTTCCCATCCCGCTCTCTTTCAAAAGTGTTAATAATCTGTAACTGCCGAGAGATCCGCCGATAATTGTAGTTCAAAGTAAAAGTTGACAATTTGAAGATTTTTAATAACTTTCTGCACAGGTCAAGACCGATACGCCTGGCTCAAATCGAATTATATAAGTCGACTCTGGCCAAGAATCATACCAAAATGTATAAACGTGCGTCTCACTTGGCTCCATCTCTTTCAAAGTGCTCCAGTCAAATAAAATAGAAAATTTATAGTGTCGTTTTTTGCGATGGTTGTGTACAAGATTGTTGATCTTTTCTCGTTTACTTTTCTTGGGGACTCGGATTTCACGAACAAGAAAAGATCCGTTTTGCTAATACTYAATTTACCAACACRSCATCACAAAGTMAAGYTGAAGCTGGTAAAGAGTGTCCATCAACGTGTACAGTTTGACACTTAKATGARTAAATCTTRTTTTATACGCCTTGAACAAAAAAGCCGAAACAAGAATAAGCTTTTCACGGCGATGGACATAAACAGCTGCAACAATTGAATCCCTAAGTCATATTCTCTCAATATTTGTGGATGTATATTATTGGTGAACGCATTGCTCTTGTCCCACGAAAAACGGATACGCATCACGCATGCTGACACATGATAATATTTGTGAACATTTTCAAATGGATTTTTCGCTATATCCTCCTGGAAGTTGCTGCTTCAAATCCTCAAGTGTGTTCCTCACCTGAGAGCTATAAACTTCAAACACAACACGTACTCCAGGTGGCACATTTTTCAACTGGCCGAACTCCAGAATCTTAGCATTTAGACTCTGCTCGAGTTCCAAAATGCTGGAGGCACCCATATCATTTTTTTCTGCAAGAACCCCATGAGAGTCATACATGCAAAGTGCCCGTACTCTTATCTCTACCATCGCGTGCACTAGATTGTTTTGTGGAGATTCAAATCGAGTGTACCGCTTCAATTTATCTTTGGCATGAACCATTGTCTGGAATACGTATCTGGCAAAGATAAGCCTGTTGGCCAAAGTCCTGTAGTCCAGTTCTGTCTCCGCCACATAYTCKGCATCSGAGAGAGAATTCCTTAATTTATTTTCCAAAGACTCAAAGTGAAGATAGTCAAATTCGAAAACATTCACAAAGTCTCTGAGTGTCTGAATAAACACCTCTAGGTAAGTTTCGATATTTTTGTTATTCTGTGCCGACCTGAGAGCGTTACACTCCTGTCTGGTGTCAGATACTTCTTTCAAGCTGTCAGATTCAATCGCATCACAGAAAGCGATGGTCATTTCTGCCTTTGACTCATCATTAGCAATTGATGTGATTGCCAAACATATCACGGAAAAAATTGAGATCGTGAAGATTTTCATTTTGCCTTGATTTTCTGCCTTGATGTAAAATAGTGGTGTGACGATCTCCCTTTGAGCAGTCTTTCACTTACTTTCTTTTTATCTTATTTGTTTTTGGAGGTGAAATTCGATATCATCTTCAAGCATGACCTGTTGGGCCGCAAAGCCACTTTCAGCACTACTTGGGCGACATTTTTATTGTACTTGCTCGTTCCGCACGTCAACTCCGCTCTTCGAAAGGGAAGTATCGCTTATTCAGAATCTGTTGCATATATGGACGGGGCGGCCAGGTAGCCCGGATAGACTAGAGAACGACWTAMATATTACAGAAAGGAGTCTTCTCTAACAGCTAGGATGTGTGARCCTGGAATTTTACGAGAAGACGGCTCTAAAACTGATTCCTGCTTGTATGAAACAGAGTATGTCTTTCACTCGTCATACCCATGACATATATCAATCGTTGATTATTTGTACTCCTTTCAATAATACTATCATAATCAAAAGAAAGAAAGGGAAAAAACTACTAAACATTCGAGCCTTTTGAACCCCATCTACGTATTTAATGCCTGAAGCAAAGACGGGGCGAGTGAARCTAAGATATAATAGTCCATTCATCCGCGCAAAGATTGTCAAGGTGTCAGATTGTTCTAGATGCGCAAGCACGTGTGATCTYAATAAGTAAATGAATAAATTTAWATGAAGTACCAATGTKGTAGAGTTGTTTTTTCGCCGARAATACTTCGTGTAACATTCAAATAAATCGAATGTTTTATTATGTGTCTGCGCAGTTGATTGGGYTCTCCTCAGCAGCTCAGTAACCTGTAGTGAGTCTACAAAATGCAAATGAAACCACGAATTCACTCTTGTGRTGCATTTTCTGCAGCCGCAGCATCAAATTGGTAGACAAAGTCCCCATTGTCAAGGATTRGATATATTTTCAGCGGAGGCTAGACTTAAGGAAGCGTTCCACAGCATCTTTAATAGTCACTAGCTCAGTGGTGTTAGACATCTGAGGTTGTCATATGATATGAAGTATTCTGTCTGCAAAATAAGATCTGCTTTWATAYTCARATTGGCTYAGGGGCTTCTCTCTTAACATACATTCTGAAAATATAGACAGAAGACTCCATATTATTAGACCACACCGGGAGGTGGGCATATGTACTGTCACATGACTAATGTCATGTGACTCATGTAAGCTGACTTACGCACGACACTCACAGATTCTGCACCCTRMGRGAAATGCTAGCCAACACAAAAAAGGTCGTGTCTTACCTAAAAAAGTGCCAGCGAACTCTTCGTAGCCAAATGATCAGATCTGAACTATTTGCAACGCAAACCTATTACCACACATGTTGCCGAGGATCCTGCCATGGACGCTAGGCGCGCGTTTTAGGAGCTACTCGACGTCCACTCCGGGACTGTCTGGGTTTTTGTCTGATTTGATGAAGAGAATCGATAAAATCAATCTGAAGGCGGAGCTGATTGGCCAATCACAAGCTGTGAATACTCTGAAGCCAGTGAAAAAGCAACAATCTAAATCGTTTGTGCCAAAAACCACAAGGGCGCCTGCACGTGCCAAGATCGCCGTCAAGGACCACCCTTTGAGCTCGAATATTTTCAAATTAATGGATGAGAAAAACTTTCTGAGGTCTGATAAACAACCAGTCAAGAGAGGCGACACGGCTCAAAGTCAGCCCAGAGGACCTCCTAGAGGACCTCCTAGAGGACCTCCCAGAGGTGACAGGCCGCAGGGCAGATTTGCCGGCAGACCGGGGCGGTCTGAGCAGGCTGGTGACAGAAGGCCGAGAAGAAATGACCGTAAACCTGCATTCAACCAAAAATTCAAGGCCCAGCCTGCCAGCATCGTGCCCAAAAAGTTACAATCTGCTGCGCTCAAACCCACGCTTGGAGGAGACGTTTTCTTGCACGGAAAACCGGTCAAATTGGGTGTTTCCGCGTCGACCCGTGTGGCTGCCGTGGCAAAAGAGTGTTTGCTCAAGTCGAACTATCCTTACAAATTGCCCAAGTCAATCATTAACGGCTTGGATGAACGTTATTCCGGAAACAAGTTCATTTTGCAGAAGGATTTCACCACTGACGTAGATGCGGAGTTCTTTCAGGACAGAATTAGAAGAGTTGTCAGAGGTGAGGCTGATGATTTGCGGATTGCACAAAGCGCCACTCCTGCAGAACAAGCCACTCGCCAGGGGTTGATGGCCAATGGCTCTTTGTCGATGGAGCACAAACAGACGATTTACGACGTGGTGGCTGGCGTCAAGTCTGCACAGGACTTGTTGAAGGATGCTGCTTGGAACAAATARAAGCCTTGTATATAGAAAGAGGAGTCACAATTTTATTCAATGATTTTGATAGAGAATTTAGACCGACTACTAAGTCTGTGTAGGTATATCGGTCTGATGATCCTGATATCTGGGCGATCGTCGCGTCTGGGAATCTTCAACCCCAGGAGCTGATCTGATTTCAATACCAAAGCGAGACATCTGAATATCCGTGTGACTACAAATCTTGAGATTTAGCGATTCTTTTTATTAGTGTATGTAGCACATCCAGTGTAACTACCTGGGCCGGCTCCACGCGGGACACCTTGACCGATTCCTTCCCAAAATCCCTTAATTGCATTCCGTGTTTACCAAAACTTTTCATTTTTGCAATAAAGGCACATCTCATATTTTGTTGAACAAGGATCTGGCGCTAATATATCCTTTTGTATAAGCGTGATTGCTTTGAGTTTCCTTGTAAGATAACATGAAGGGTACCATTGTTGATACTGTCAAATACCCGAGTGTGAGCAAGGAAGTYTTTGAGGTGACGGCGGCGTACATTGTGATTGATTTTGTGAGTTGTTTTAGCGATGAATTTAGCAATGGTAAGCTGATTTATTCGTTGTTGATGGCTTAAATGACTGATAGACTTTACAGTATGCGGGAGGAGGGGCTATTTATGGGCGCTAAACAATATCGTGCCACTATTGCATGCCAAGTTATGTGCACTCTATTCGCAGCCACAGTATAATTCTTTTGTCATTTTTTGTAATTGCAAGGGTGCAGGAAGTCTCATGATCCCGGCAGTGTACACTCCTAAACGATCTTTCCTTCACACATCCAGGATTCTCGTTCGGTACAAACAGGCMTTTGTTTGCGTCTCATAAGGAAGCATGAATAAGTTTTAGAATTTTCCTKAAACAGTTGTGTTTGTAAGATTGTGCTCAGAAAGCAAGCCCTATCACAGCGGTGCTTTTGTCATCGCCCAACTGCTAGTGGTTATCGTCAATAACCAAAGTGGTCTTTGCAGATGCATATGGGGTACATGATAAGGGTGGTTGCGAATGGGCTCATCTCTTGACAGGCGTCTGAGCAACCCATGAATGTGAGTCCAAACCCAAAATTATTTAAGCGCTGATAGCTTGGCACTCGTCATTGAGAACCCAAAACATACAATATAAACATCACAGTTGCACTTTAAGTCCTCTGTCAATCCCGCTATGTTCCAATAATGCGTTTATAGTTTTCATCAACCTTTGAGGTCTTGATCCGGCCACGGGTGATGGGGTGGTTATCTGCATAACTGCGTGGGTTGGTGGGATCGGCCAGCGCGCGCGATTTCCCTTCTAGGACACGTCTCGCGTCGTTCCTCGTTTCTTTTCGTACAACCTGTACCTTCGCACTCGTTCCTGGACCGATCGATGTTTTGCATGAAACGCGCAAACACTGCCCCAATATCAGCTCCGAGTGATCGGACTTTGCTTCTCGGCGCGAGCTCTATACATTCTTCATCTCCGGACCGGCCTCAATGTTGTTGAACCTTGGCATACGAAGGTGGCCTCAATTTCCTGCTCAATGTCCTAACGAGCCACACGGGGAAAAGGCTTGTCACGAGAATTAACGCGCTTTGCCAAAGAAACGATACCGAAGTGATGTAATCGAGATCAAAATATTCCTTCAAAAACGGGACCAGCAACACATATATCATGAAAGTTATGACAATAGTCGCAAACATGATTTTATTCCACGTGCGAATCGTGAACGCCACCATAAACAACTCGTTGAGGATCAATGTGGTGAAGGAGATGCTCACCATGGCAGGAAACTTGTTTTCGCTCAAGGTTTGAAAACTTTGTGAAAGTAACTGAATAACACTGCCCTGAAAAAATGATATGGCTACCCACATGAAGAAGCTTCTATACGACAATGACTTACCCAACGTAAGCTCTTTGTATAACTCCGGGTACAATTTCGTGAGTCTAACGTCGACGTCTGTGTCTAGGGTCAACGAAAACACGGGAGCCATTGTGTAGAGAGTACTGTAGCCGACCATAAGCCATCCTTGATACAAYGCAAGGGGCTCGAAATGAGACGAAATCGAGTAAATTGCCTGTGCGACAGAAATAATCAAGCCTCGATGAATAACGAATTGCGCGAGCTTGGCAGACCGCTTGTAAGAGTTTCTGCCGTGCCAGAGTAAAAGCTTCAGCAAGAAGTGGAACTGATCAATACTGAAATCGGCTGAGAGCGACGCTTGCTTTCCCTCTTTCCCAACAATGCCAACCCCGACGTCTGCGCATTGGATCATACTGACGTCATTTCCACCGTCACCGATACAACACACCCTTTTACCGGTTGCCTTTTTGATGGCTAGCGCAATATCAGCTTTTTGCTGCGGTGTGCAGCGGCAGGCAATTACGGCGGGAAGCAGGATGCACATTTCGAAGAACTCCTGGCTGAAATATYTCATGTACATGGCCAAAGACTCGCCGTCTATCAACAAAACCGAGTTGGCCGTGTTTGTGATCTGATCTAGGTGGCTCATTGCCATCTCTGGGCTTGTCACTTTTGTTATCTGATGCACGAATTGGCCTCTCGAAATCAACTTTGCGCTAATTGCAACACATTTGGCGGTCTCGACTTTATCGCCGGTCAACATCCAAATTTTCACGCCAGCGTTACGCAAGAGCTCGATTGACTGTTTCACGTTCTTTTGAAGCTTATCCTCAACGCCTGTCAAACCCAATAGCTCGACATTTGTCTCAAGATATTGTTCAACAACACGCTGCATGTTTGAATCGCGTTCTTGCATGGACAAAGAAGCGTGTTCATATGCTTTTGTGAACTCCTCAAATACTGAGGTACCCAACTTCTTTCGACCAATCACCAATGTACGTAACCCTTCGCGGGCCATGTTGGCCGTTTCCTCATCCAACCAGTCGGAAGTGTTAACAATTCGAGTCATAACCGTATCCGCGCCTTTCTCCATRAACCATATCTCGTTTTTTTGGGTGTCTTTCACGACAATACCCATCCGCTTGGTGTCAGAGTTGAATGGGAATATGTACAAGATTTGAAACAAAAGCTCTTGCAGAGAGGCCAAATGCAAAAGTGTGATTGAGTGCCGGTCACGCTTCAAAAGACGGAGTCCAATCTGCTCGCAAAACTTGACAATGGCTACCTCATCGGGTGATGCTGCTTGGTACGAGATCACTCCGTCATCCTCCGAAGGCGTCACATTATGACAGAGAGCTAGAACAAGCGCAAAATCACACACTTTTGTGGCTAAATCGCGCCTCTTCATGGTGTTACCGCCATTTTCGTGCACAAACATCTTGCTGACGTTCTCAGAGACGATATCCAAGGTTTCGCCCGCGTAGCACACGGCACCTAGATGGAGCTTTTTCATCTCCATGTCATTTTGAGTAAGCGTGCCTGTTTTGTCGCTGAGCAAGTACTCAATGCGGCCCAAATCCTCTGGGATCGTCGAGGTYCGCACAATGGTTGCAGGGATGTCATTGTCCTTTTGTATTTGTGACGCGTACACAGATTTCGCGAGATCCAAATTCACTCGGAGAGACACAGGGATGATTGAAGAGAATAGGATGAGGAAGCGCAAAATGTCGATGAACCAGGTGCCGCCTGGCGGGAACCTCTGTGCGAGGACAAGRACCACCGATAGTAGGAAAACTGTGACACATAATATCTTCAGAAGACTATTGATCTCGATCTCCAAAAGGCCCGTTTTCACGCCAGACATTGTCGTGTTGAGCAGCTGGCGCGTTTCCACGCCAGTGTATATTATGATTCCCAAAGCAGTGCCTGAAGCTAGCACGGTATTTGCCCAGAGCGTCTGATCAACAGAAAGTGGCACCGTTCTGTCCGTTCCTGTAGGCGAGTGGTACACCAATTTGCCCTGAAAGCTGTGGATCGACTTTTCTGGGCGCCCCACAACAAGTGAGACGTGCTCGGAGATTTGTGCTACGTCGGGCGTACTTTGCGTCACGGGACATGCCACGCGAAGCTTCCAGTCGGTCTCACCGTCCAATTGGTCGGTCTTTATGAACGCTTCACCATTGGAGTCGGACGAGTGGAGAAGCACCATGTCTGCAGGCACGCGCATACCTTTGTGGAGCCGGACCAAGTCCCCGACTTTCAAATTCTTTGCTGGTACGAGCGAAACGTCTGCAGATAGCAGAAAGGACCGGTTCAAAACCTCGTACTGCTCGTTATTCTGCTCGATGTCGCGGCGCCGGCGCGCAATGTCATCGCCCGCCTCCTTGAGCATGGTCACGAGCAAGACAAAGGCTAAGGGAACGATGTATGACAGCAAATACCCGATGCGGAGCTGGGGCACKATTTGCGAGAGCGCCACAAGCAAGAAATAAAGGTTAAAGAAAAATTTGAATTGCTCGTARAGAATCACGGGTACAAAAGTGACCGGATTGTATTTTGCATTCAGCACCGCATTCAGCACGGGCTGTTTCTGGTGAGAATTCTGCGGCGATACCATGCGTTCTTCCAAAACTGCAGCAGAAGCGGTATTATCGCCGCTGAAATGCTGCAAATCCGCATGAGTTTGCTGCTGCTGCAACTCYCGCGAGACTTGGCTGCGTACAAATCTGTATAGCCCGAGCAGCGACTGTAGAAAACGGCCCATTCTGTGTATGAGTGAGTTTCGTGAGTAATCGGGCCCGTTTGGGTCGTTAGAGCCATGAAGATATGTATTTCCCGTAATCTCCCCACCACCAATGAGCGGGTTTACATCTGAGCCCCAGGATCTATCGAAACTATCACTGTTTCGGTCGAAAGACGTTCCTATGGATGGCTGATTTGGCGCGTTTAGAGTCTCGAGCAGAATACCCAGTGCCAGGCGCAGATTCGCGCCCAGAGAGCCGCGGCGGCCGGCCCAGTGGAAGTAGTTTGATGACGCTGAGTGGAGCGCTTTGTCTAGCGAGTTCTCGAACTCTTCGTCAAATGTGTCGGCGCCATTTGGTGACGCCGATCTCACCGTGCGCGAATCAGGTTTGGCCATAGGCAAAAAGCGGAGAATATGTTTCTGTGAACGTTCAATTGGCCCACTTATAGGATTCACGGGTGTGGAACTAGCGTTCTGTAGGGTTTGATTGCAGAAAATATATGTCCGTGGCGGGTTATGCTGGGATTCCTACCGACACTGGGGGTATGAGGATCTGAATCGGGTCTGGTGATGTGACAGCTTCAGCCGAGGCTAAGGCGCGCGTTGCAGTGCCGTCTAAAGGCCGTACGATAAAAACGATAAATGAAAGAAATTTTTGGTGCAATTTGTGTAATATCGATTTTATATTTAATTTTTGAACGTTGCTGATATTACCTTCTAAAGTGCTTTGAAACTTTTGACACATTTTGCATCGATGGTGTTGGATGATGGGACATACTTCTCTCGGAGCCTTCCATTCTTGGCCCTGTAGCAGTTTAACTAATAATGATAATGTCGCCACGACCCACGATGAATTTTGGCTCAAATCAAGGCAAGAAGCGACCATCACTTCATTTGTAAATACTACTAACAAACGATCTGCTATACTGTTTTTGCTTTTATTCGATTTGAACTTTTTTGGTTTAGGTACTACTAACTGTAGTCACTCTACCTCGTACCGGGCCCGCCCTGCCCCAGCCTTGTCTGTCGCTCCACCTGCCCCCTGCAACCTATACAGATTTCAAAATACAAGAATATGAGATATGACATAATGTGAATCTTATGTAGAAAGTAAAAAGAAACAAAATGCATGTACTTGTTTGCATGAGCGTTGATATGAGTCTTTATAAGATATCATCCCATGCCTTGGTCTATGACGCTATGTATATAGACCGTCTATATGAGCCCTGTTGCCAGTTGTCTCGCCGCGTCCCGTATGAGCCATAACCAACAACTTAATTCCATTCCCCAAAGTGGTTAAGTTTTGGACAAAAAAACATGTATTTTCATTTTGGTTTCGAAAAAATATTACTTATTGGGAATTTATTGGTCAAGTTTACTTTCTTTCATCTGTTGGGCTCCTTGTTGGGAATATCTTATCGGCGGTTCATCTTTCTTTTATACAATTCCGCATGGGCCTTTATCTCTAGCGCCGCGCGGACATCGCACCGCGGCTTAGTATAACGTCATCTTTGAAACCGCCATCAGGACCCAAAACTGGATATAACGGGGATAAAAGCACCCCATTTTCACATAAACACAAAGTTTCAATCATACGCTACTAACGCGCCCCGATGCTGTCGGAAGAACACTCTAGCCCGGAAGCATCGCCCGAAAATGTGCCTTCTGCTGCCACCTCAGAGGCAGGGCTAAAGGCATTGGCGCAAAAACAGCACGAATGCACTCAATCTTCCTGGCAAAAGACAATAGAGTTTCTCAAAATTGCCGTTTTTGGAAGAGCTAACCACTTTGAACACGCTGTAATACATGCTGAGCGCAATGACTGTGCGTTTGTAGCGAAATACTCGCAAGTATCGGCAGTTGATGTTTCTCATGTAACATCTTTGAGCGTCGACAACGTCACACTCCACACACTCCACGCGCCACATCCGCTTGTGAATTTTGCCAAAGTGGAGCCATTACTGGAAGACACGTCACGAGAGGTGGCTGAGCTGCCCGTATTACTATTCATACATGGCATGGGTGGCCAGATGTCGCAGTTCGAGCCCGCCATGCGTTTGCTCCTGCAATGTCTGGAGATATTTGCCCTTGACTTGCCGGGCTTCGGCGACTCTCGGCTAACTCCTGGCAAGTCTTCTACAATTGACATGTCTGATCAAGTCTTGATAGCTGAGTCTGTAAAGGCGATGAAATGGCTGGATTTCCAAACAGACAACATTGTGGAGGTTATCGTCGCGTTCGTACAGCAGTATATCCCACAGGACAAGAAGCTAATCATTATCGGCCATTCTATGGGCACACACCTTTCTGCGAAAGTGGCGAGAAAATTGGAGCGGTCACGTGTCGAGGGCATGGTGTTACTTTCGCCACCGAAGTTCGTGAATGATCTTTCCGGTAGACCACCTCCAGTGGTAAAACGGCACGGAATCTACAAGTTTCTCTCGATTTTTGCATACTTCCCCTTTTTGTTCAACCTTTTCCGTGTTTGGGACAGGCTAGAGGGCCTTTCGAGCAAAAGCGTGCTCCGACAACTACCCTCCGAGAGTAGTTTCTACATGAAACTTCGGCAATTCCGATGGAATCTCGATATCGATACGCGCGTGCTTTTACGCTATGTCAATGGGTTTTCCGGATGTAAATACCTGGAGCTAATCGATGCAATTTCGCGGTATAACGATAACCCAAACGACCCGAAGGCATACCAGAAGACTTTGTTAATTGGTGGGCTCGAAGACAAGGTCACGCCTGCCACTGTTTTGGGTGACGTCACCAGTATTCTTTTGCAGCACTTTGGTCGGGAGGTCGTGCAAGCAACAACAGTCAAGAATGCAGGACATTCTATACTCTTGGCGAAACCAGAATTCATCAGCGGCATCATCTTGGACCACCTCGAGCTGCGGTTTCCAGAGCGGCTCCATGTCTCTCCTGCGTGGGTGCTCAAACTAAAGGCCGAGATCTCGGGCGATAAATGGGGCTTGAAGAACGAGCTCAAGTGGCTACATACACAGAGTGTTTCGTATAACATTACACGCAAGAATGGCGCTGACGTGGCGCCGCTTTTGGGTATGAAGACTTTACGGGAAGGAGACCTGGAGCATTCACCGCAGCAGTTGGAACTGACATTTTACGGTAAAAATGGGATGTTGACCGATGGTGTTACCATTTCAGGCACACTCATTGCAATAGTTGATATCTCCGCGGATATCCCACCGTACGCGCCCAAATCGCTACAGCACATCAAGTACTACAAGTGTGCCACGGTGTCGAAAGTAGCGCCTGATCAGAGCGCTGTGAGAAGATTTATTCAACTTGTGGATGACATTTTGGCGGCTACAGATGAGCCGCATCCGCTTGTCGCGGTGCATTGCCATTACGGGTTTAACCGCACGGGCTTTTTAATCTGTTGTTACTTGATTGAACGCCTCGGGTGGAGCGTGCGTGAGGCCGTTGAGGGTTTCAAGCGAGCAAAGAGCCCTGGAATCAAACATCCACACTTCATTGACGCGTTGTATGTGCGCTACGAGTCCTAATCAAGGAATTGTCCGCGATCCAAGTATGGAGCCGGCGCGCTGCTAAAAACAGGGCTAGTTTTCATGATCGGGATTATCGAACAGGAATATTGAATCACCTGCCGACCGCAGAAAGATAAATAAGGGGATCCTGAACGCAAACGCCAACGCTAAAATGAGGAAAATAGGGCGAGGGAATGCGATTTTCTCATTGAATCCATAATATGACACACCCTACGAAGCGTATGTCGTTCAAATTCTCACACGCTAGCTCTGAATCGAGAAGAGATCCTTTCATTCCGCTGGTGGGCCCAATTCTCTTGATATCGTCGATCTCGTTGGCTCATCTACTGGACCAGAACGCGATTGTGAGGGGGCCTACACTGGCGCACTGAAGACATAACGTCGAGACTGTCGAATGGCTGAACTCATATCACTTGAATTTGGGCCCAGTGAGATGCCTCTGCATTGGCTTGGATATTAATGATCGGGTAAATGAAGAATTGGAACAAGTGTTCACTATAACAGTTGACGGCCCACCTCTCTGTAGTGCTAACACATACAGGATGAATTATGGTTTCGTCGCTCACGGCGCTTAAATGAAAAGATCCTCCACTATATCATATTTACATGATGCATAAATATAAAAATTGCAAAGATTTTTAAATGACTCAATGGCATGTCGTAATCAATATAAGTCACGTGCCATGTGGCTGGGGAAGCTTTAGACACGTGCGGCTATAGTATGCGGCCCCGAATTTCGCCCGCGTGCACTCCTGCCCGGATCTCCGTTTTATTCCCATGACTTGTCCGATGAGCTAAGCGTATTAGAATAGCGTATTACAAAAAACAAACGAGCATTCTTTGCAGAGACTTTTGACTAATTCATCCTTATAAAAACGCATTCCTCGCGTCTCTTTAAACAGAATTCATAATCAAGAACATCTCTGATCTTTCCTGACTGTATACATAAACTCCGATTGAGTGCATGATCCACATCACAAAACCGTCCTTTGAAACATGAAGTTTGGCGAGGCTCTAAGTGAAGGGCTAGTTCCCGAGTGGAGGGATCAGTATGTACATTACAAAGCGGGCAAAAAACGCATCAAATCGATTGCAAGCGTTTATGAGCAGTTGTCACCACAGATTGTCACTGATAGCACCCCGTTGCTTGGCCCAACAGACGCCGAGCACACGTACGTGCCTGAATTAAGTGTTGGGAACACATCTCAAAGCCCAATCGGGCAAGTGCTGCACAAACATGGACAGGAACATCAAGGAAAACCGGCTGGCGCGGGGAAACCTGAGACCTTACAAGTGCCTCCTAAATCGCCTGTCACAAGCGGGAGAGGGTCCGGCAAGGCGTCCATGAAAGGCTCTTTCAAGAGCCTGATGCGACACTCCTCCGGCAAATCGCTCAGCGAAACGTTCAGGGACGAAAAACGTGACTTTTTGAATTGGCTCAATGAGGAGTTAGGGATGGTGGACGAATTCTACAAGGAGCAGGAAAAAAACATCTACTCGCGCTTCTTGATTCTTGAAGACCAGTTTTTTCAGCTTAAAGAACATAAGGCCGCCGTGGCTCGCGTACTGAAGCAGGCTGCTGAGGCTGAACGCTCCAAACATCTTCTGGAACCGGTGAACGTAAAGATTTCGCGCTGGTCGTTGTATGTTAAATCGGTGTTGGAGCCTTTATCGCGGTACGAACTTCCTTCATTTCCCCTGACCACGTTTCTTGCGAAATTGCGGCCGAAGACGGGGAACGAGGACGTCGCTTTGGACCAGCAATCCATCGAGTCAGCGTACGATCTTCATTATCGTGAAAACCAGATCCGAAACGGACAATTGGCCTTTGAAACTGAGCTTGACGAAGAGTCTGTTTTCAGTCTTGACTCAGCACAGAGTCTAGGTGTCCTAGAGGGTAACCTGCAGGCATTCAACCAACCCCAAATCGAGCCGGATCCACAGCAGGCGGCCATAAGGCAGCGCCAGGCACGGCGAAAAGATTACGTGACGAAAAAACGGTTTGGTGTGCCGTATTTTTACGCGAGAAAACACTTGAAAGATGCGTTGATCGAACATTATCGCTCGATCGCGTTGATCAGGTCGTACCGTACAATGAACAGAACGGCGTTCCGCAAAATCACAAAGAAATTCGATAAGGCCACGAAATCTGCGATCTCCGGTGAATTTATGAAGAAGGTGGATAAGGAATCGTATTTCCAAACGAGTGAAACACTTGATCAAGTCCTGACGCGAGTGGAGGACATCTTCCTCACTTTTTACGACACAGAAAAAACCGACAGAAAACATGGGTTGGAGAAACTTCGCAGTGCTACTTACGCTTACAATAACTCTGATTTGCGTGCAAACACATACTACAAACTGACATTTCTGCTGGGGTTGTTTACGGGCATAGCACTACCCTTCTTTGGTATCGGTCTCTATCTCGCTCTAGCGCATACGCTATCACATGCGTTACCCGAGGGAAGGTTTTTGCTTCAAATCTGGGGCGGATTTCTTTTGGTGAACTTGACACTTTTCTTCGTGGGCATCAATTTCATCGCTTATACGCATTTCAAGATCAACTATAAGTTCATTTTCGAGTTCAATTTGCCCGACGCGTTGGACTATCGGCAATTCTTTTTGTTTCCCAGTATTGGTCTCGGTCTATTATGTGCGTTTGCGTGGTTATCGTTTCTGGACTTCTGGCCAGAAAAGCTTCCTGGTAGAGTATGGCCGCTCATATACCTTGCATGTGCTCTCCTTATATTTTTATGGCCTGGGGCACAACTTTACCCTTCCAGTAGACGCTGGTTACAGGTGGCAATCTGGAGATTGATTTGTTCGGGACTCTACCCTGTTGAGTTCAAAGATTTCTATCTAGGCGACATTCTTTGCTCGCTTACTTATAGTATGGGCAACCTCTCCTTCTTCATATGTTTATACGCAGATAAATGGCGGCACGTGTTGGGTGGCGGTGGAATCCCTTCCTCCAGTGCTCGCTGTGGGTCGCGTTATTCCAGGCTGATGGGCTTTCTTTCTACCCTTCCGTCTATTTGGCGGTTCTTGCAGTGTTTGCGGCGGTACATGGATACGGGCGACGCGTTTCCGCATTTGGCAAACATGACAAAATATTTGGTCAGCACTATTTACTACTGTCTTCTCAGTGTTTGGAGAATCGAGCAAACTTCGGCTGCAAGGGCGTCGTTCATCACGTTCGCGTGTGTCAATTCGGTCTTCTCCTCTATTTGGGACATTGTGATGGATTGGTCGTTGGGGCAGTGGAACTCGAAGAACTTCTTGCTTCGCGACCATTTATTCTATGGAAACCCCACATACTACTACGTTGCCATGGTCTTGGATGTCATATTGCGGTTCCAGTGGATCTTTTACGCGTTYTTTTCCACACAACTYCAACAGCTGGCGGTCACAAGTTTCTTCATCGCTGTGGCCGAGCTCTTGAGACGGTTTGTTTGGATGTTTTTCCGAATGGAAAACGAGCACTGTGCCAACGTGGTCATGTTCAGGGCATCGCGCGAGTCGCCCTTGCCTTATATGGTCTCTTCCAGGGTGGAGAAGGCTATCAATAAATTGGTGGATTTGAGGTATAATACACACGGCAAACTGTCTGACGACGACTTTTCCAGCGAAAGTGGAGAGATTGCTTATGCGCCTCAAGCCACCTCTACAGCGTACGAGGCACCTGGTTCGCGGAGACTGGGCGAAGAAGAGGCAAGTGTTGGCCGTACCCCGTCGGCGCTGTCGCATCCCAAAGAAAGGCGGAAATCCACATTTGTGGCAATTTCCAATGCGTTGAATAAGGCGCACATCAAGGACTTCCAGAGGAAGAAGTACGCAGTGCAAGCCGAGGATAGCGAGGACGATGACTTGGAAGAAGAAGCCGAGCAGGTTGATGATGAAGGGAGGTAGTATATTCCTGGTCTGTGGCCTTCGGGGCGGGATTTTCCTCAACCAAGCTCTTCAGAACCACTCGTGAGCTCATCAATACTTTGGCAGGCTTGACGAGGTGTTTGACTATGAGGTATGTCAGTTTTTCACCAAGTTGGTATTCCGTAAGTGAATTAATAGCTTTCGTCTCTGGCTTGGAGTCCCGAGGACATTCGGTGGAAATGGCGGAACTTTACAGAAACTGAACTCTTGTGATACATGAGATAAGCAAACTTCGTGGATTTCAAACCCATCATGAGGTGCGGTCAACAGAGGCATAGCTCGCATGATGAACTTTTGCCTCATATCCATCAATAGGTTCCCGAGTGGATCTGATGGTCACATAGGATTACTCATTGACCGCTAAA
The DNA here is from genome assembly GCA_002894445.1 of Metschnikowia sp. AWRI3582. NCBI lineage: Eukaryota > Fungi > Ascomycota > Pichiomycetes > Serinales > Metschnikowiaceae > Metschnikowia > Metschnikowia sp. AWRI3582. The sequence goes on along the minus strand of LPNK01000079.1, from coordinate 21,622 downwards.
GCGTATGAGGCAAAGCCTACTGGAGGAGTGCTTAGAGATCGATTTTCAAACAAGATTCTCTACTGCAATGTAATCTAATTGAAGTTGAGGTCTACTACACAGGCCAATGCCTTTCAGCACGATCACAAGTATCAGTAAAACGACTCGCTCACTTTTAGCACTAAAGCCGCAAACTTGCTGGCTACCTTCAAAATCAAAATATCTGACGATGACATCACCGAGTACAAGTTAATATCAAATTTGCTTACTATACATTTAGCAGTTATCTCGTAGAATTTGCTAGTCTTAACCTGCTCTGCTTCGTGCGCCGACACGTGCACCGGGCCACTAGTATCTAGTGCGGCGAAATTCGGGAAGGGTCTACGGACGTGGTTTTGCCAAAGAGTCTTTCTACTCCGCTATTCTGTCGGAAAAGTTTTTGCGAGTGGCGTTGATTCCAATGCATGCGGGATTTATTTTGGCAGTATTATTATGCTGGAATAATTATAGGTGTCTCTGTGGTGAAATGCTACGCCCTAATAAAGGAAGGAATGTGTCACGTGATAGCGGGGCAGGATAGTCGGTGTATGCACACCGGCTCGTCAGGGTGAAAACTTGTTCGCGCTCGGACCTAGATAGCTCTTCTCTTCAAGGGTCTAGCTATGGTAGTATCAAACTGGGTCCTAAGTACATACATACTTCAAACAGATAACTTCACAGTTAAAATGACGCGTGCCATGGCGACGCGCGCGAGGCGTGCACATAGAGGCGTGCAGCCGCACACCCGTACATCCACACTGTTTGCAACAGAATGCTTGCATTTTTGCACCCATACCATACTGGAAAACAAAACACGCCGAGACGCGGTCTCGCCCTAACATATAAACATTTGAAGTATGTTGCAAACAGACTGAGGGGTCAGAATATGGTAAATTTGGGACAGAAAATCAATAGGAAGTGTTTAACCTCGCTTTATTTCGATCTAAAGAAGCAGTAAAAAAAAACCCACGGGATCTCAGAGATGGTATTCTGGAGATCAACTCTGATATGACATACTCAGCGCCCACTAGCGACTTCGTCTCGATGACCTGATCTCTTGCCTGTACCCCAGGTTTTTACCCCACATTAGATCTGCCTCACTGGCATATATCAAACTCCCACATAGTAGAATGTTTGGACGAATAATCAGCCAGTACAACTCTGTTCATCTGCCAGCGTCCACAGTAGTTTGTAGTCGGAATGGGGGGAATTTTCGTGATATATTAGAACGGCATTTCTCCCCCAGTTTCCTTTTTTAAAACTCCATCATATTATTAGACTAAGTTCAAGGTATCTAAAAGCATTTATTGTATCGATCTCAATGATTAACATGGGATCAAAACCTGAACTTGGCTTTTTTGTGGAAGGTCAAAGCTTCATGACGCAGGGCAGCTACGCAACTGAGGCTGCCCCTGTGTCACCTGAAGATTGTTTCAGTCTTGTTGGCTGTCGTGACATTGCCAAGGAGACCGAAGACGACATCCATGACTGGATTTTTGAAGATGGCCCTGTAGACGACGACGAAGAGTCTGCGGGCCCGGATTTGGACGGCTTATTTGGAATGCAAAACTTTGAGGAACAAAATCAGTTTGTTGGGAGTGTTGAAGTTATAGAGGCTCAAGTTAGAGAGGTCTGTGAGACTACAGAAGACACAAATGGCATCCTTTTTGATACCTTCTCTTTCACTGACAGCGATGTCGAAGCTGAGTTTTCGCAGCCGCAGGCGACCATGCTGGCATTTGAAGGTGCAGATGTCTTGGAGGCAGCCCCATATTATTTTGTCGACAACTCATTTCCAGTCATCTCTCCAGCCTCCTCATTGGCCTCTCTTTCTGTTGAGAAATTTTTTGAATTGCTCCCAGATGCATTTACGCACGACGCGGACTTGGACTTGGATTTGCAATTCGCGGTGCCTGTGTACTCGGATGCTTTGACAGCATACCCCGAGCCTCAGCAGGCTTTGGCTCCGGAAGAGGAAAAGTTTTTCACTGACCTTCTTAACGATGAGTCTTATGCTTTGGCCTTTCCCCAGGAAGCCTTTGATTTCGATTTTGGTTACAATATCGATGCTTTCGCTGGTGTAAACACCAAAGTCCAAGCAGGGCACGAACTGTGCTTGGACATTGGCGGGCAATCTTCAGAGCCCATTTACAAAATGGCCGAGGATGTTGTGGGGCCAGGCGTTGGGCTCTATGAACAGTCGGAAACTTCATCCAACGAAGTCTCGGATCTTTCCCTCGCGTACCCAAGCAACATGTCGCTCGACAACACGTTCCAGACCGAAACTGGAGCTATAATGATTGACGCTAATTCTTCGTTGGCTGACATCCTGGATTATACCCACACCCCGGCTTCTGGTGGGGATGAGGACCTTGTTCCCGCTTTGGGGGAGAATGACAAGAACGTACCCAGATATTTCTCGGGTGATTTACTCTCAGCTAACCCTATTGAGAGCGATGGGTTTAAAGTCAGGGTTAGAGACATCCTTGAGTCGCAGAAAAAGAAGGATCCCAGTGAGTTGACTGCTATAAAGGGCGCCGTGGCCAAGGGTCGCAAGAAGGGCCCACGGAGCCCAAGGRAACTGGCGGCTTCGGCATCCCTGAGCACTGATCGGGTCACCAAGCCTCTGGGCGCCAAGCCCAAAAAGCCCAGACGGGTGAAGAGAGTGTTCGACTACTCCGAGGCAAATGTTGATACCATCGAGGTGCCCTGTCCCGAGCTTCAGAACGTATTGATAACTCGCGAGCAATTGATCAAGATGAGTGGTGGAAGCTTCGATGCGGAGATGGCTAAAGAAGGTGAAATCAATAGAAGGAGATTTGTCCGGGGATCGCTTGATGGTCTCAAAGACTTGCACCCAAATGTCGCCTACGAGAAGAACCATCTGTTCGACATCTCCAAGCCTTACCAGCAGGAGTTCACTCGAGTCGAATTGAACCCCACCACTGGTACGCCTATCATGGAAACGCGTAGTGGGCTTTGCTGCTACTGTGAGGACCTTCACTTCTACGAGCTCAAGAACTCGTGCTACTCTCAGCACATGAGCCACTCGCATGGTGTTTACACCGATAATWCCTTGACCCCGGATGCCATTCTCCCTGGCAAGTACAGCTTGGCGAAGAAATTCACTCCAGGAAGGAAGACCATTCCGCACGCCAGAGACCATGACGGTGTTTTATGTCCCGTGTGTCTTGATGTGGTTGAGACCCGTTGTTGGGCATCGACCCTGGACAAGAAGCCACTTTCAAATTACTTGAGACACTTCAAAGATCAACACAGGGTCGTAGAGCGCAGGGAGACCTATTTCAACTTGAAAGCTTGAGGTTATGGCCCTGTTTCGAGAATGTGTTTCGGGTAGTTGACTCGGACCCGCTTTACTCCAATAAGAGTTTTACTCTTTTGGAGATTAGATTTGATTTTGTTTGATTTTTTAGTTCCATGACGTTTGGTTTTCGGAGACTGTGTTTCGTGCCACAGGTTCTCAAACGTTACTGTTGTTTTCAGATATTCCGTATTTATAAGCTCAATAGACTTTATTTACATATTTGTCTGTATTTCGTTTCCCCGGCTCGATTCTTGATGAGTTCATGCATCTATCTTTCCCCAATCAAAGAGTCCGTCAAAACTTTTTTTATTCTACTTGCTCACGCTGGCAAGAGAACTGCTCCAGACAATGCTAGAACCAGCACATCACCTTTTCATTGACTGTTCTTTGTCGCATCAACGAGCGAGCTAGTCGTGCTAAGGTCAACATCGATGTGCTGCAAATACGAGCACTGACCGGAATTGTTGTAAGAAAGACCATTTTACAAAGCACATAATCATTGAAAAATCGATGGAAAAGCAATTTAAGGCACATGTGGATTTTGTTCATTATAGCAAAGATTTATATGAAGAATTAAAATGAACTTATCCGCCGCCCGGATCCTTAGCCCTTGTATCGCTGTGAAGCTCGAGACACTCTTGCCCTGAATTCTCTCAAATACCTTCTGCCTTCGTGATGTCAGTTATGCGATACAGTAGTGTCTACATTCTGGCCCATGTAAAATGACTTTTATTCCTGTACATGCTGTGGTCATAGCTCGACCAATGTCCTTACCTATTCCTTCCCCCTAAACAAGCGCCACCGCGTCTGGGTCCAAGCTGGGGATCGACACGTTTTGGTGAAAGTCCTTTATGATCGAGTCTACATCGTCAATGTTCAACTGGCGCACGTCGCCCAACTTCTTGATCTTGTCCGTGACCTCCTTGCACTGTTCGTCGGTCAAGTGCAAGTTCAACTGGTCCACACGCGACTTGATCGCGTTCCAGCCGGTCAAACGGTTGGCGAAATGGATGTACCGTGTAAGGCCAAAATCTGCCGGGCTCAAGATTTCGTAGGTCGATGGGTTTGCAAGGATCGCCTTGGCGTGAATGCCAGCCTTGTGTGTGAAAGCACAGAACCCAGTGATCGGGTTGTTGAACGGGATGTTGACCTGCACGGCCTCAGCGACCAAATTTTCCAAGTCACGCAACTTGTGGAGCTTATACTTCAGCAACACGTGCGCACGGTCAGCGGCTATCATGCGTGCCATCAAGCCACCCAATGGTGTGATACCGTTTCTCTCGCCAATGCCCAAAACGGACACGTCGATCAACTTTGCGCCGGCCTCCAATGCCGTGTACGCATTGGCGATGGCACAGCCCGTGTCGTTATGGAAGTGGCATTCGATGTCACACAGAACCACGGACTTCAATGTCCGCACCAACTCGTACACCTGACGTGGGTTCGCACACCCCACGGTGTCGGCAATACCGACTCTGTTGACGCCAATCTTATCCACAGTCTTGTAAATATTGAGCAAGTCGACCAAGTCTGAGCGGAACGAGTCTTCCGACGAAAAGCGGATTTCCACACCCTTCAGCTTGACGAACTCAATCACCTCGACCGCCAGCTGCGCAATATATGTCATGTCCTTCCCGTGGGAATATTCACGCAAAAATGACGATGTACCAATCACCACATCCACGCCGTCCACGCCCGTTTCCACCGCCACGCGTGCATCGTCCATGTGGCACCGAATATGCGTCAAGATTTTCGCACGCAACCCTAACTTGCAGATGGCCTCGCAATCCTTTCTCAGCTGCTCAGAAGCCACGGGCGAGGTCAATTCAATGTACTCGACGCCGAAATCGTCCAACGCCTTGGCGATCTCGATTTTTGTTTCTGTCGTGAAAAACGCGTTGGCAAACTGCTCGCCTTCACGCAACGTCGACTCGATCAATTCAAAGTTCAGTACGTTCGAAAGGAAATCCGCTGGATTTGGCCCATAAGGATTGGCATTGATGGCCTCACTCAGTCTGTGTGCGTCCTCTGTGACTTTGGTGAACCCCGATGGTTCCACTGGTACATTGGTTGGCTCGCATGACTGACACATAATAGAAAGATCACTGAGATTGAGGCAGTTGGTGAGTATGAAGTTGGTATATCTGGAAATACGTTTGAAAGCTGTTGGTATAGATGGCTTAATCTTTTTTCGCGCGGTCATGTGCTGGTCATGTGCCCAGTGTTGTGGCGAGAGTGCAGTACATTCCATTGATGAGGTAATACAGTGAGTGAGGTAGATAATTACTTTGGAAGTATGAAAAGTATGAAGATTATCAGATCTGTTCTTGTTGATTTGAGTCTTTTACAATTATGTCTTGGCTTAATGAAAACGGCGTGTTTGCTGTCCGAAAATGATCCTCATGTCGCAGCAATGAGCCATGATTGAGGCGTCCCGCAGTCAAAAAGCATACAGCGTGATAAAAGGGGTTGAATTATATGATGAGTTGACTGATAGGTGGTATTTTTACCGATAGTGACACATGTATATGAGTGTCACGCATTTTTTTTCTTTCATTTCAAAAGCACCTTTTCCCCAACAGAGCAGTGATGTGCCATGGGGCCGAGGCTCCCGTTTGGCCGTCTTCGCGCTTATTCCATGCGGCGAATGAGAAGCTGCTTTAAGCTAAGCAGTCTTGGGCCAAGCACGTTGAGTGCATGTCAGAGAAGCATCCTCATGAAGGGGCAATTCTTCAGTGGTTAGTCTTTGTGCTTGAGTCTGTCATTATATGAGGTCTCACGACTGTTCGTTTTCTTGCTCTAGTTACATTCTCGATTATTTCTTTTTCCTTTCTCAAGACGTAAAATTCCAGTAATCTCAAAAAAGCGAGTGCGGTGCACGTAAATCACAAAAGTTGTGAGAGTCATCTTGCTAAAGAAAAAACAATAAAACGAGCGGGAAAAATTAACAGAGGGACAAAATGAAAATCGAGCCCACTTGATTTTTTGTGATGTGTTGAAAATTGCCCAAATACGCAATTATCACTAATCTAAAGGGTATTGTGTGTTTCTTTAGAAAGGCTATCATTGCAACCTGGAAGAGCGCACACAGTAGATGAAAGGAGTGAGGCTAGAACAAATTAGAGGAGGAGACAAACACGATACAAACGCAGCAAATTCTTTCGAAGGACACGGTTTTAAGAATAAATACCTCGAAGATCATGTGATTGTATTTCAGGAAAGATAAAGTCACACATTGCCCAAAATTGTACTAGATGTGAAACGGGCAGGTTCTCACAACGAGCCTAATCACGAAAAAAAATTTGCAATGGGAATCAATGCTGGAATCATTGTTTCATAATCTCTATCATCTACGTGTGAGACGTGCCACAAATCAGTGTTTTGCGGGAGCAAGTTGCAGCGGGTTAGCCTTGCAATCGCTGCATGCAAATCATTATCGCCATGCACCAAATGTCGATTGACTCTCAACACAGGCCCAAATCGCTCATCATACGATACTAGATCAAGATACCGGTGAAGCTGCGACCGATAGGGTGGAATATTGTCATCGACAATCGTATACTCGTCTCGAGGCGGATGGTGCCCGATATGGTCATTCCGAATGACGCGCTGCCGATCCCTTTCCGCGGCCATGACATCTCTAAGAGCTTCTTCCTGCGCGAATTGTACCTGAGCCGCTACTGTTTTTATTCTTGAGACTTCCAGTCGCTTGTTCTCTGAATATTTGTTTCGCGGCGATTTCCTTCCCTTTTGCTTGCAATTTTTCACGGGATCTCGCGATTTTGTCTTTCTTGAAGTTCCTGTAGATTTTGCCAGAGAACTGTCTTCAACCTCGTTTTGAGGGTAGACTAGTGCACCCAAAGTGGGGCATGGGATCTGCTGGCTTCTCGCAGGACCAACTGTGCTATTTGTAGCGATGTCTCTATACGGATGTCTCAGGGATGCCCCTTGTGCATTTTTGAGTGGTTTATAAGAAGTTGCACTCAGCTCCCTGAGCGAAAGAATCTCATTATTAGGGATATGATTTGAAAGTACCGATTCACTCCTTTTCAAGTCTTTCGCTATATTTCGTATAAGTGTGGTATGGTTGCTCTTGGCAAGCTCTATTTCAGTATCTCCCTGGCTGAAGAAGTCACTGGTGGTTTTTGTGGGGTAATCACATTTTGCCATGCGAGCACTGGGAGAAGCTCGGGCGGAGGTAACAAAAAAGGAGGGATAGTCAGATCTATTACTTCGCATCCACTATACAAGAAATTCTTATATTTGCATGAATTGGCTTCATTGTTCAAGTTTTTTGGTGGCGACTTTGTCATTTTTTAATTGTGTGCCTATCTGAAAGTACTTTGTGCGGGATAAATGTGACGAAGATAGACTCTGGATGGGAAATTCGGAAATTTGGCGATAAGATATAGTGTTCTACTGATAAAGATTTGACTTTAAAACAAAAAGAAGAAAAAAGAAAATACACGTATATCATAGGGGGTTCTTTGTAGGGACGATATTTCCTAATTAGGCACTTAAGCTCGGCTCTCACGTTATTGAGGTCGCATAGGAAGACAACAGTTATGAAAACGCCTGAAATCCCTTGTTCATTTGTTTTCCTGTTCAGTGAGAAGTCATCAAAATGCTGCATATTTTTAGCATATACAACCATGGTCTTTAACCATTTTAACTGTCATTTTTTGTAAAATATGGTTCACAGGGCTCGCAACTCAATTTGTTTGGGGCTTATATTCTCTTTCGGCATGAGCGTCAGGCAACAATTCTCAAGTAGTTGTAAAAATGGCTCATAAATCATAAATCATGAAGCAAAAGTCACGTGATTTTCTTAAGAATGACTAGGAGGGCCATCATTAGACCAAAGAAGACACCATATGTTCACCCGTGGTATATGCTCTTTGAGTAGAATCGGGACAAATGGAGCCACGAAGCGTGCTTGCGATGTTCATAAAAAATTGACGAAAACGACTGTTTGTCTAAACTCTGCGCACAAAAAGTGTAATGAGCAATCGTCATGTGTCGATCATGCGGCAACTCAGTGCAAGCCGCTAAAGTGCTGTGTGCGAGTTTGTGGGGTTTGCCAATCTGGCCAGCAGGCAGCATGAAGCTCATTGGGAGGTAACAATGAGTGGCTCTGATCAAAATCTGTGATGAGCACTCAGAATTTCATGTCGGTTGGCCATGGCCCAATCAGATTTTGTAATGAGAGGAGTACCTTGACGAAGTTATGGTTGCTACTGAAAAACACGCCCTGACTAATGGGAACAAAGCGTTAAGCCAGATACGCTTGTCAGTGACCGCAAATGACAAGAGAGAGGCGAAATATGGAAGCATCGCCGAAATTTTAAGAAAATCAGGTATATATTGCCATTTAAGTAGGCCACAGCGTATAGTCTTGTTTTTACTACTACGACATGATCTGTTTACAATATGTAAAAAAAAAAGACTCTGTGAGCAGAATTGAAGCCACCAGCCTTTGAACTGCCTAAGAAATTCGAGAAGCGCGAGACATATCACCAACCCTAAGAGTATCTTTGCTAGTTATGTTCAAAAAAACAAGCCTGAATCAATAACGTGCACCAGTCATTCTATGCGCATCATGTGTCAAGCTTTAAACGGTAAGCCAGATTCAAGGCCAGTTGCCTCGCACACGCACATATAAGTTGTAGCCTTATTTCAGAGGAGCCCGCATAATCTCACATAGAAGATATTCTCTGATAACAAAAACAAAACAAGCTTAGAACTAGAATGAGCCGAAAAACACACGAAATCAAAGGGTGACTAATTTGCGGGCTGCGATTGGGCGCGCGAGCGGGCCGGTTCCGCAACCAGGGCCCGCAACAAGTGCAATTGAGTCAGAGCGCGCCAAAAAAAAAAAAGCTTCATTTTGAAAAAGAGCCATTCTACTACCTAGACACCGCTTGGAATCAGAAACCATAGAATCCTAGAAGATGGCAGTTTCAAGGTACGCACGCGCGGCGGCACAGAGCAGCAGGCGCTTCAGCGTGTCAGCTCAGCAGCTCCAGAAGAAACTCAACAAGTACTCGTCCATCGTTACCGAGGACATGTCCCAGGGCGCTTCGCAGGCGATGTTGTACGCAACCGGATTCACTTCCGAGGACATGTCGAAGGCACAGGTCGGTGTCGGTTCCGTGTGGTGGACGGGTAATCCCTGTAACATGCACTTGATGGACCTCAATGACCAGTGCACAGCGTCGGTGAACAAGGCCGGGCTCAAGGGTATGCAATTCAATTCTATCGGTGTCAGTGACGGTATCACGAACGGCACAGAGGGAATGAAGTACTCGTTGCAGTCGCGTGAAATCATTGCGGACTCGTTCGAGTCGCTCATCATGGCACAGATGTACGACGGGTCCGTGGCGATTCCGTCATGTGACAAAAACATGCCCGGTGTGCTCATGGCCATGGGTCGCCATAACCGCCCATCGCTTATGGTGTATGGTGGTACAATCTTGCCTGGGCTGCCTCTGTGCGGCGCTTCGGCCGAGATCCCTGAGAAAATTGACCTTATCAACGCGTTCCAGTCTTACGGGCAATTCTTGTCGAAACAGATCACTGATGAGCAGAGAATCGACGTCATCAAACACGCATGCCCGGGCCCAGGTGCCTGCGGCGGCATGTACACCGCCAACACCATGGCGCTGGCCTCCGAAGTCATGGGTATGACGTTGCCCTATTCGTCGTCCGCGCCCGCGGTGTCGAAGGAAAAGGCCGCCGAGTGCGCATCCGTCGGTGAGGCAGTCAAAAACTTGTTGCAGTTGGACTTGAAGCCCAAGGACATCATGACGAAGCAGGCGTTTGAGAATGCCATGATGTACATTATCGCCACTGGCGGCCTGACGAACGCGGTGTTGCACATCATTGCGATCGCGTCATCTGTCGGTATCGAAATCACCGTCGACGACTTCCAGCGCATCTCCGACAACACGCCGTTGTTGGCGGACTTTAAGCCCTCGGGTAAGTACGTCATGGCGGACTTGCAGTACGTGGGCGGCACGCCGGCGGTGATGAAGATGTTGATGGCCGAGGGCTTGCTTGACGGCCTGCAGATGACCGTCACGGGTAAGACCATCAAGCAGAACTTGGACAAGCTCCCCGCCTTGCCCAAAGGCCAGGATATCGTGAGGCCTTTGCTGAACCCATTGAAGAAGACGGGTCACTTGCAGATCTTGAAGGGCTCTTTGGCTCCTGGATCGTGTGTTGCCAAAATCACCGGCAAGGAAGGCACCTACTTCAAGGGTAAGGCTCGCGTGTTCGACAAGGAAGAGGATTTCATCACCGCGTTGCAGGCGGGCGAGATCAAGAAGGGCGAGAAGACCGTGGCCGTGATCAGATACGAAGGCCCCAAGGGTGGTCCCGGCATGCCTGAGATGTTGAAGCCTTCCTCCGCCTTGATGGGTTACGGATTAGGAAAGGACGTGGCGATGATCACCGACGGCAGATTCTCCGGCGGCTCGCACGGGTTCTTGATTGGTCACGTGGTCCCTGAGGCTGCTGTGGGTGGTCCAATTGCATTGGTATACGATGGCGACGAGATCGTGATTGACGCGGAAAATAACAAAATTGACTTGCTAGTTGCCGAGGATGAAATGTCCCGCCGTCGCGAGCTCTGGACCGCACCAGAACCCAAGTACAAGCGCGGTACGTTGTTCAAGTTCTATAAGTTGGTCACCGATGCTTCTAAGGGCTGTGTCACTGACATCTAGAGCCACTCCACAACGTTTGTTTGATATTGAGCACAGGCGTTAGTCTGCGACAGACCGCCGGTGCGTAGTATTTCACTTCTCTCTGCATATCACCCTGTCCGACGAAAGGACGAGCATATACCTCAATTGACATTTAAAGAGCTGGCCTGTAGGTGCCCAGGCACTCGATTGGGCGCCGGTCATTGTTATCATCATTTAAGCTAGTACAAAAATGACAAAGAATGCTTTCGAATCAATTATTGAGTTGTCACAAGTCACCTTTAGGGGGCTCATACTAAAAGCTGGTGTTTGCCGACTGACAAAAGAAATAATGGCATGTCCCAAAACACATGTATTTTTGCTACTTGGATCATTTTTGTAGATAAGCACAATTTACAAGAAAGGCTTGTGGGCCGTGCAACCGATCATTTCTGAAGTCTTTGGCTGGATCACGTGACCCGTGCTAGCAGTTTAGATTTCCGCTTTCAGCTCCTCATCCCGCCGAAATCCTATCATTCAAATAGCACACCTTCCGACTAACATCGTTGATCCATGTAGGTTTCAGGATGGGCCTTTCCAAAAGAACGGTTGGTACTTCTTCTACGGTGACAGAGGCTGCAATTAACGCCCACGATCGCACGCAGCGCGATAAGTAGCACGTGACTCGCATCGCCAATAACCGAGTCGTAATCTGTCATAGTCGGCTGATAATCAAACAGAAATGCCCTTACACGCCTCGGCTAACTCGATCAAGCTTGTTGCTGGAAACTCTCACCGCGGGCTCGCAGAGCTAATAGCCGCTCGGTTGGCCATCCCCGTGGCGAAAGTCGGTGCGTTTCAGTACCCCAGCAAGGAGACGGCAGTGGCCGTGGGAGAGTCAGTGAGAGACGAGGACGTCTACATCATTCAGACCGGATATGGCGAAATCAACGATTTCTTGATGGAGTTACTTCTTATCATCAATGCCTGTAGAAGCGGCGGCGCCCGCCGCATTACCGCCGTGGTGCCAAACTTTCCTTATGCTAGGCAGGATAAGAAAGACAAGTCACGTGCGCCAATCACGGCGAAGTTAGTGGCGAACTTGTTGCTGACTGCCGGCTGCAATCATGTCATCACGATGGACTTGCACGCATCGCAAATCCAGGGTTTCTTCCACGTGCCGGTCGATAACTTATACGCAGAGCCATCGGCTTTGCGGTACATCAAGGATAACTTCCCACGAGAACACTTGATTATCGTTTCTCCGGACGCTGGAGGGGCCAAGCGGGTGGCCTCAATCGCGGACAAGCTCGACGTACAGTTCGCTTTGATCCACAAGGAAAGACAAAAGGCCAACGAGGTGCTGAAAATGGTGCTTGTGGGAGACGTCTCCAAGAAAACATGTGTGTTGATCGACGACATGGCCGACACCTGCGGTACCCTTTGCAAGGCCGCAGAGGTATTGCTTGCGAATGGCGCAAACAAGGTAGTGGCGATGGTTACGCACGGTATATTCTCTGGGTCTGCCATTGAGAAATTGAACATGTCAAAATTGGACAAAATCTTGTGCACGAACTCGACGCCTCTCGAAGACAAGGCCGCCGCATGTCCGAAATTGGAGTTGATGGACATCAGCCCAACGCTCGCGGAGGCGATCCGGCGCCTTCACAATGGTGAAAGTGTTTCTTATCTATTCGACAACGTTCCTGCATAATTGACATGGTTTGATCGGCGGGCTACGCCGTGGTGATCATGTACCACGTAATGCCGACACTCAAAGAGTATGGGTTGGCTTCTTCGTCCTGGGCGATCTCCTCTGTGACAGTGTACTCTTTAATTCCGGTGATGCGGCTCACAATCCATTCCTCGCCTGTGATTGATTCCTGCGTGCGGCGGTCTAGGAAATAGTGTGGAGCATCAATGTTGAATGCCGTCCAAGGCGTGATTGTGTTTTTAGACTCGTAATCATCACCGATTCGCTCTATTCGCGTAGGCAAAAATAACACTAAGTCGCCCTCCTGAAAATCTCTCACAGAGATCTTGGTATTGGAGTGTTTGCTAAGTTTCGAGAGCTCCGCCATTTTTGCCTTGTTTTCTTTTGTCAACCTCTTAGCGAAACCTTCAACATCGTTGAATCTCTTGATGATTCCGTTGGAGAAAAACTTTTCGTTTGACGTGTCACGTCCGTCGTCATGAGCTTGTAGCTGAACATTCTCTTCAAACGAAATGATTTTTAAAAATTCCGATACCTTTGAAGGGGAGTCAGTCTTGTCTAGCACATAGCTCTCACAGTTTGCAATGAGTTGTCTTGTTTCAGCCTCAAACGCGTCTGCGTCATGTGCGCCTTCCTCGTTCGAGGTAGTGGTCACATCAGCTGCAGAGTTGGTGCCCGAAACAATTCTCTGCAGCTCCTCAAATTCACTAATCCATTCAAAGCCTTTTGTGACTTCCTGCGCCGCGGTAGACTTCGTGCGCTCCAACTGCGGCCTGCTGTCCTCAACGTCCTTTTTCGATCTGAGGCCCTTCACTCTGCGAATACGAAATTCGCTCACACCTGTTTCGCTGTTTATTTCGCGCACGAGAAGAAGTCCCATAGATTCCAAGACGAGACAAAATTCGTGAAAGTAGCCAAGATTGCTTTTCAAAAGGGCACATGTCGTGTTTAGTAGCGCATGAATCGATTTGTTTGTGTTAACGAGAAGATCCTCTATGCTCCGCAGCTTGGACTGAGTCATTTCCATTAAGTCTTCGAAATCCTCCGTTTTTTCCTCAAGCTGGAACTCCAAGCTCTTGACTTTGTTCTCAGTATCGGACCTCTCTTTACTGAACTCACTTTCTTTGGCCTGCATGTTGGACAAGAGCTCGGTATTCATGATTTGCAAGTCGCTAAGTTTGGCTGTCAAGTTTGAAATTTCGTCTCTGAGCGAGTCGTTATCTCTTGAAGTTTGCGACGATTGCAATTCGAGCTTGGCCTCCAAATCAGATGTCCTAGCTTTAAGGCTTTCGTTCTCGGAGCTCTTCCGTGCGAGCTTCTCTTCTGCGTTCGCCAATTGGCTTTGTAAGTCCAGCAATGCAGTTTCATGCGCTTCTTTGAGAGACAACATCTGATTGTCGTGTTGTGAGTTGTTCTCTGTCAATCTTTTGTCTGCGTCAAATAATTCCCCTTCAAGCTTACATTTTAAAGACTCCGAGTGACTTCTTGCAGACCTCATTTCTTCACGGCTTTTTGTAAGCTCAGCCAAAAGACTGTCATTTTCGGAAGTCAATTTGGTATTGAAATTCTTCAACTCATCAATCTCCTTCCTAAGCCGTATGTTATCCAAATGCTTGTCAATTGTGGTGGACGCATCTAGAACTTTACGAGAAGATGATTCAGCACGGTCTTGAATAATTCTTCTCGAGTTAACTTTTGGCAAAAACTGGATAGAGCTTCTCGAGGTGTCAACTTTCCCTGTATTGTTCAAGAGAAGGCTTGCCCTATTGTCCTGTGATTGACCTGAAGTTGCTTTGGTTACGGGCCATTCGGTCAAGTTTTTGAATTGCTGCTGGTGTAGTAAATCCTCCAATTTATTGATCCTAGATTTGAGTCCTTTGATCATTTTCAAGTCCGCGTCTTCATCGACGTCTTGGTCGTTCTCCCGCAGGATGATCTGCAGCTTCATGTCTGCCAGCGAAATAGAGGCCAAAGAGGCCACCGTTTTAGTGATTTTCTTTAATTTTTCTGTGGAAGCCACCAAATCTTTGAAATTCCGTTCCAACAAATCACCAAATCTCGCACTGTTCACAAATTTGTGCTGTCTCACACATGAAATGTAACTTAGAATATCCTCCCTCTCGATATGGTCATCATCAAGCCAGCATAAAACCGATTCTCGAGCCACAGCAGGTTTCGGATTGACTAGGGTCACATCAATAGCCGGCACGTGCGCGTGCATTTGAGTTTCGGGGTTTATGAGTCGAATAAGCTTACCGAACTTTTTGATCCATAATTTTTGAAATACTTTTTCATGCTCGATGATCACTGTGAGCTGCTCTGACATGTTCGTCACGATCCCTTTCGAGTAAAAATCGATCCACTCAAATTGTCGTCTTTTTTCGACCATCACAAAGCCAAAAAGCAACGGGAGGTCGACCGTTGCCGCGAGCAAATCCTCGTTCTCCTTGATTCTTGAAAAGATGCCCAATTCCGCATTTTTCTCATTCTCTGATAATAACTGCTTGCACGCGTTTCGTACCTCCACACATTTCATTTGCTGGACAGCGATTTTCTCGAATATCTCGGGCGAATGCTGCGCTAGTGTAGCCTTGAACTCAAGAAAGGATTGCATGTAAGCATACATCGCCACTGCCTTTTGATGAATCTGAGTGCAAATGTTCGCATGCTTTTCGCAGCATTTCTGAAGCTCTTTTGAAGGAGCCGTGTCCAATGCCAGCATGTCCGAGAGGACCTCTGCTATCATTGTCTCGATTTCATTTCTGACGGTCTCTCTTTCAGCCTCGAAATTGGTGAACTTCTCCACTGATTTTCGCCGGTACTGCTCAATGAATGCATCAACTTCTAGTTTGTCATCCTTAACCTGGTTCATAGTCAGAGAAAGGTCATTGAACTGCAGGATAACACCCGGCAAGTGTTCTGAAACGTAGTTTGCTGCCAGCAGCAAGGAATCCCGGTCCAAAAGCTTGCAAATATGTACAGTTTTTCCATTCATGAGTTTCACCGCGGGGAAAAGCTTCAATGAGTCGAAATGAGATTGCCACGACTTGTGTAGCGACTTCATTGCAAGCATTTTGACATAGCTGAATTGCGATTTGAATGTCTTTTCTGCAGAACTCACGAAATTTGATGCAAACAGAAAAATAATGTTGAGTGCCTTAAAGATTGCATTAATTTGGCGTATCTGTGCATCGATCTGGTCGCTAATCTGCCGCACATATGTTGCCATAGAGTCAGTCCACTTTGCGTACTCTTTGAGTGCTGTCAGCATCTCTTTTATGCCCGGAAAGCCCTTTTTGTCACTTGAAGAGAAATGTGCATGCTGGAAGCCTGGAAATATTTCTGGTTTCATCAGCAGAAACGGCATTTTTTCTGCCTGGCGTAGGTACCGCGATATAAGGCCGTTCTCATCCAGATTTTGAAAGAGGCGCCGGTCATATAGGTATAGTTCTGACATCTCGTTGATCATGGAAAAATCTAGCTTGATTCCGAAGGGCGTAAGCAAGAATATGTTGTCGATAGACTCAATAACACCGTCTGTAAAGCTTTCTGACAAGTGTGTTTTGAGTTTCTGCATCGATAAGAAACGCACTGGTTTCGGGATTTTGGCAGAGTCGCCATTATGGGCATTGTAAACTGTAAGGTAGCCGACAGATTCGGACATGACTGTTTTGGGCGGGGTGAATATGAAAAATTGTCAAGCGGCAAATGCCGTGTGTCGCGTGGAGAGGCTTGGTTTCAGAGTGGACCACAGCCGGCGAAATAACGGAATTTATGCACCTGGTTTTTTGAATATCGAATGATTCAATCGAAAGTGACTCAAATCCACTATATAGAACTCGATTCAAGTAAACACTCGTACGCTTATGATGGAAATGTCGGAGTTGGTCTGTCTCGAGCTGGCATGGGATGGAGTATGGGGTAAACTGAGGCTCACATAAACCTGTGCACCACGACAATTTATTATTATGTGTGGCATTCCATGAGTAGCTCTTGCAATTTTTCAATGTCAATTGATAAGCATAAGACTACTAAAGGTGGGGAGTGAGTTAAAGCTTATGAACCATTTTGTATCTTTATTTTATTTTTTTCTTACTTTGCTATTTCATCTTGAATCTGTCGAGTGGTGACCTGAGACCGGTCTTTACCGTGTACATTAGCCTGAATTGCACAATCCGTACTTTGATGTTTAGGCAGCAAAGAGGGAACAGCGTGCGAAACTTAATCTAAAGCTTTGATTTTGCTGGCAACTGGGTCGATAATACCGCCTTCAATTCATTGGCAGATTCCAACAAGTAGTGCTTCAAATGTGCCGAGTTCAAGCCATATCCCTTTTTGCTGGAGATATGTACATGAAGCCAGTCCAGATTCACCAAGTAGGCCAAACCAAAGCCTTCGTCAACCACCTGCGACCAGCCCCAGCTCAGGAAATACTCCGAAGGTACCTGTGACGACGAAATGTACCATGTGGACAGGTACTTGAATACGGGGTCCTTGAATATTTGTGGAACCTCTTCTCCAGGCTGCAACATCTGCAGCAAGCCAAACAAATGGCGGTCCACGCCTCTGCCGTCGGCTGCCTCACTTAAATAAGTCACGTGCTGCTTGCATGCTTTGTTGAAAGCGGCGATTTTCGCCTCGTTTGATGCATTTTCGTCACAGAACGTCTCCACAAACAATTTCAGCTCGTTAGAAACAACCCGCCCGGTCTCCGTGCGGCCTTTCAAATACTTCCTCGTGGCAGCAGACTCGTATGTTGGTCTCACCACGCCTGTCAACTTATAGTAGGCCAACTGCATCAACATCTGCACATAAGCATCTGGCGACACTCTGAATTGCTTGATCAAATTTTTGCCATATCCATAATATTGAAACACCTCCTGGTCAAGCGCGGCAACTGTGGCTGCAAATTTCTCCTTGGCCAGCTTGATGTCGTTTTTCGTTTGGAGAGAAAGATCAAATGGCAAAAGCGTGGGTACTTTCGATCCGGTTTCACCCGAAGGACTACGTATTTCCTTCAAGAAGACCCGTGGATCTTCTTTACTGATCTGCTGCAAAATCGCATTATTCATTTGCACAGTTGGTGTGGCGTCCATGCGCGAATGCTCGCCCAAAAAGCCCAGGTGCCCGTTTTTCGCCACGATGAACTCCAATGGCTTGTCAAAAAAGCGGTTTGCACCATCTCCGTGCCAGCAGTTACGCAGTTTTTCCTCGATGGTCACGGGCGAGTTATCATCAAGACAAACAATGAACGAAGAGGCAAATATGGCTTCTAAGGATGCAACATTCACCGGCAGTTTGGTCACGTGCTCGTATGCGCTCAAGTACTCATCTCTATTCAACGATGTGAGCGCACCCAAACCTGCACCGCGCTCCGCTTTAGGATCGACCACTGTTGTCAAGTCAAGCAACTGCTTGTAAATTTCAGCTTTTGATAACGGCACGCCATCTGCGTGGTGGTGATACACTTTGTAAAAGTTGTTATGCAAAGCAACAACAAAATACCTGTTTTCGGCACTCGCATACAGTTTCGTGATATCACTACCTTTCGCCGGCACACGGCTGTTGTTGAACATGAACTTGAATGCATTCATGCAGTACGGGTTTCCCTTAATCACCTCGGGCTCCAACGTCTCGGTTTCCACCAGAATCAAGAATTGTGTGGCATAGTACGCTAGTAAAGTCGCCTTGTACAATTGGTTTCTTCCGATGGCATTGGGCACATCCTTGTGACTGAAGAAATACGACACGTACGGCACGACGGGGTCTCGGTATGACATATACGCGTAATCGTCCCAAAATGCAGCCAACCAGTTTTCCTGTTTCTGCGAAAACTTCTCGAGCCGTTTTTGCAACTTTTCGCCCACTCCGCCGGGCTGCGCAAATTCCTTTACTGCATTTTCCGTGCTTGAAAGCTGTTTTTGGGTGAGATACGGTTCCACCGTAGATATGTACTTCGCGCACATGTCCGCGAGTGGGGGCACCGGCAAATGAGGGAGCGTGGCCTGATATTTGTACAAGTCGCCCATTTTGGCCAGGGTCGTTAACGATCGAGTCATCCTGACAATCTTGTGCATTGGGTTATTTCAAAGTGGTAAAAGCGGGTGAACAGTGTGTCTCTGCTGCTTTTGGGTGAGTGGATGTCATGACATTGTGGCCTGGCAATGGGCCCTTTATATAACCGCAGCCGAATTTCGTGCGTGAGAAATCTTCAGCGAATGAAATCCGGGGCCCGCGCGCCGAAATGTGGGGCCGAGGTTGACGCGCCGCCGCGGCCCTCGGTCTATTGCGGCTCTTCACATTTGTAAAAGATGATAGACTTTTTGAAGTGTATCGTGGTAAATCACACATTTTGATTGACAGTCAAAACAAAAGAGTACCTTTTGTCCGCATATAAGTAATAAACTGCTCTCTCGAGGCAAATTGTCTCTCAAATGTGGCGATATCACACATCTTCCATGCTGTCTGTTGATACTGGTTATCTCCCACGGAGGGGGCCCTTTGTGCAGGCGATAACGATCGGACTTTGGCCCGTCACTCACAGCGTTAGATGGTAAGTTGAGTTTCGCGAAGCTATCGTCCATTTTTTTTTATGGATAACAAACAGTTTTGAGCTTCGGAAACTTACTCTCGCGTATCACTGGATCGTTTTCTATTTATCAGTTCCTGAACTGAATTTTTGTGCTAATTCCCAGGTATCTCGGCGACTTCCGCATGACCGCGGCTCATGTTTTTCACACTCGAGTTACTCACGTGACACATTTAATCCTGCATGTGATGTATGTCCAAGAGTCGTGAAAGTTATTCCACTGTCTAAATCTTGATTCAGAGACTATAGTCGAATATAAAAATATTTAAGAGCCTCTACAAACTTCAAAATAAAGAAGTGAAGTAAACGAATTGTAAGTGCGCTTATCTTACTTTAGACGGCTAATGGTACTGCCCATGCACTTTCACGCTCGGGAGAGGATAGAATGGGTTTATCGATGCGCCTTGTTTTACCTGTGACTTACACGAGCTATATCTTGCTTATTTGATTTGGATAGTTCTTATGTCCTATCTAAACGGCGCATATTTGTATACTTCGCGCCGCAGCTGTTTATATGCGAGCCTACTTTGACTGATAAAGAGCAAGTGCGCACATATTAGATAGAAACTGGGAAAGGCCTGAATACAGATCATAAAAATACCAACATGTGGTCTATGGAAGTGAATTGTATTGGCTGCAAGCATTCAGTTCAATGAACTATAGGGAGTAGAAATGGGTTTATTTGATGAAAATCGATTGCAAACTGAAAGAGACGACTAATGGGCTACAAAATACTTTGAAATAGAAGCTCCATACACTTAGATCAGCGTCTGAATGTGCACATAAGTTGGTATCAACAATACGAAATTTTCGCTGCCAGCAGTCTCTTCAAGACTTGAACGGCTCTTTGCAACAATTTCCCGGACATTCTCAATCAACGGACCATAATCCGTGTGAGCGACGACCGAAAGCTATTGGTCTGAAGGCATAAAGCTTCTCTCGTATCACAATTGGCCGCTTAATGCAAGAGATTCAAGGTTATAAACTCGATAACCCCATTCAAGTTGATGCCATGCTAGCGGTGAGTGATCAAAAAACTACTAATTTTGTACTGTAATTTAGGACACCCTGCGCATCCTGTTCGTTGGTGTGGGGGCGCGTGGGCTTGGCGCAGAGATTACGATGGGAGCCACTCAGCGTTCAGGGGCGAGACTATACACATCAATATGGCTTAAATGATTCTGAGCGATATATCACTTAGTTTTCTTGAAACACAAATCAAGAGCATAATATCTCTGATTTAAGTCAGTTTTCGTGACTTCATTGCATGGTACTTGTCTTTGCCCCTATTCGAAACCGTACTTTCAAGATCTCTGGTTTTCTTGGCGACAAGGTATTGCCAAGATGTGGGGGCGCAAATGCAGGCCAATTTGAAAAAATCTGGCATACACGCGTGTGCCTTTCATAATGAAAGCAGCCCAAGGGCAATCATCATCTGCCATGCAGTTGCATTCCGCTGGTATCAGTTGGTCCAATTCAAAGAAGTGTCTCGTAATTGAGTGGGCGGAGAAATTCAGCCTTCGCTTGAGTCATGCCTCTTGCGAGGAGTTGTTTATATACTACAGACCAACCAGTGCATTTCCCTGTCTAAAATTTGCGATCAAAGCATTCCCACTCCCCTGTTCTAAGTCGCTTGATTTTGCTCGCTACAAATAGTGGTCCTCAGCACCAACCAAAGATTATTCAAGACTTTGAAAGAGCAATATGTTAATATTGCATGTCACAGCGCTAGTGTTGGCACTGGTCTGTGCGGTCAATGCCTCAGAAACTGCTCCAAAAAAGCCAATAAAGATGGACTTTTCCGTCCTTAGAGGCAACTCCCGGTCCTCTGCCACCAAAGGTGCACGCCCAAGGCTTGTGAAAAAAGACGGGCTGACAGAACTCATTTTAGATAACGAGCAAACCTACTACGCGGCCACATTGAAGATTGGGTCGCAAGGGGCTGAGAACACTGTCATAGTAGATACAGGATCGTCTGACTTATGGATTATGTCTAGCGACGTTAGCTGCTCGTATTCTAGAAGCTACTACAGGAAAAGCATGGAGTTTGGGGAATTTCACAAGAACCCAGAAATGTCTAGTCGCCGTTTGTTAGATTTTGAAGTTCCCACATTAGCCAGTGAGGCCGAAAAGAAAGAGAAGCGTGCGGATGTGACCACCATACCGGGTGCACTGAAGACGGCTTATGGTAGCTCTGCCGTAAATGTGCGTAGCAGCTACGGCGGCACGTGCACTTCAGAGGGTTCTTTCAATACTGCTGAGCTGGACTCCTTCAACTTGAACTCGACGGC
>LPNK01000116.1:0-60711 GCA_002894445.1 Metschnikowia sp. AWRI3582 | reverse complement strand
GTCAATTGACTCAAGGATACACATGTCTTCGAGCACACCCGGCATACGCGATCGACAACGAAAGATCTCCCGAATGCAGGTTGCGTGGATCTTTCATGGTTTGAAGCATTAGATTTATGATCAACTGCATTTGCGCTCGTAGACTGCAACCTCTGCGCTGTTTCATCAGCGCATGATTCGCTAGGCAGGTGTAAATCGTCTTTTTTACCTTGAGCTCTCGACACACCGTCTACCCGGTAATCATTTTGCAGCTGAAGAGTGGCCGCGCAACTGTCCAAGTCTTGTGATAGACTGTGATTGCATGGATTTCCCAGTTCGCTTATCAGCAAATCTTTTCGAGCGGCTCGAATTGGCACGATAGCATTGCTCAGCTTCTGTAGTTCCACCCCTTGAGTGCTTCTACTCTCAGTGTATGAGGCGCTTTCGTCAGGCAGGCTATCTTCCTTGTGAGATTTGGAACCCGAGAGTGGTAAGCAAATTAGCTTTGAATCAAACTCGGACGTATCCCTTTTGCGTTTCAACTCGAGCATGAGCGATTCTGACCGCACGCTGAGTTTTTCGCTTGACGGCTCGCCAGAACTGAGAAATTGGGAATCTCGCTCTGAACAGAATCGCTTCAAATCTTTACACACCACTTGCTCATCGTCAGAAGTTTCCTCCAGCAGATTAAAGGAGTCAGGCGTTTCGGAAGAGCTGATTGGTTCTTCGTCTGATGCATTGCTGGCTTGATTCTTGGAAGAAACAATAGTATGTTTGCCGGAAGACAAATAATCAGGACACGAGTCGTGTCTGAGAGTATCAGCAGAAGAAGAGCTATCTGCCAGCGGGATCCCTGATAAATCGTCCGCTTGATGAAACCGGCGCGTATTTCCTCTTTTAGTGCCCACATTGTTGTCTTTGTATGCCCGTTTGCGGCCAGATTCAATAGCCTCGAGAGCTACATCGTCACGGTTTTCTTCACCTTCACCATGTGCAGAATAAGCGCTGGCTCTTGTGACGGGATTATCATGGTCTGCGCCATTCTCATGAGCGCCAGTGTCTGTATCAATATACGAGTAATGAATTTTGGCCAGTGGATTCGCTTTAGCCGCCGAGCGATCCGTAAAAAAACTCGGTTTCTGTCCAGATTCCCCTGAGACGGAAACGTTTGCATGACTATAAGCGCCAGGTCCGGCTATGCTTTCAGCCCCACTTCCGATCCTGGAATCCTGCATTGATCAAACGTTCTCAGTTTCACTTGTTACAATCAAACCTCAAATCATCACAGGACTGTATTGAATTTCCGACGTTCAAAGTCTTACAAAGCAGAAATCCTATTGCAAAAAGAGTAATTGCGAGTGCTGCAGTTTGTTGGTAAATCTCAGAACGTGAGTCTAATTCTTAGATGCGTACATCACGTGCCATATATCATGTGATATCTTGTGATTTGGCGTAAGGCTTTTTTTTTTTTCTTGGCTTGATACAACTGATCAAGGGCTGGAAGCCAGAGTTGCTTGCCTGGCTCTCCACAAAACTACATATGAATATATATAAAACCTCAGCCAGCTTCGTTAGCATGCCTTGCGTTGATATCTTGGCTTGTCGTCGTATGAGATTTAACTAAGTTCTGATGCTGCTCATTTCGAAAAAAGTTTACCATGCAAAGAACTTAATTTCCTCACCTCGATGACGAAAGATCCAAATATGAGTTTTTTCAAATCCCCAAAGAAACTTCTAATTTCCAAGAAATCGAAACACGAAGTGGTGCAGGAAAATAACTGCCCTGCATCTTGCACATTACTCGAGGCTCCTACTCAACCGGAAGAGGCTACTTTTTTCCCCCATGGAGAACGCCAAACCAAACGAAAACAGTCTAAAATCGGAGCATGCAGTTCCAAATGCAGTCAATGACATTTCCACATACATCTGTGAATTCTGCGGGAAACAATTCTCGCGGAAAGGCACGTATGGACGGCACCTAGATACGAAAAAGGGTGACCCAAAACATCCGCTTGAGGCAGTGGCCGCATTGCGCAGTGGTGTTGTGCGCAGGGCTCATTCTGCTGAGGCCAAAGCTGCAAGTGACGAATACAGGGTAGACAAAAGTAAACAAACACCACAGAAAAATACACAAAAAAAGACCAAAAGGGAAATCTCCAGACTTTACAATAGCAAAGAAATTGTCAAGGAGAAAAATAAGGCGCGGCGCAAACAGCGTGATCTACGTTTGAAAGCGCAGCTTATGGCCAGCGAATGGTACCTCTCACTGATCGCGCAGCAGGGCCAGGGCCAGAATCAGGGCCAGAATCAGGCCAGTGCCGAAACCCATTTAGACAATATAGTTATGGCAAATCCAAACACCGAGGCCGAAAAATGTGCTGAAAAATATGCTTTTGCTCTTGCGAGTCACGTGCCGTTGGCAAAGTGGCCCAAAAATGACGAATATCCCACAGATGACTTGCTTACTGTTCTCATTAAGAAAATCACTGAGACCCCCAGCGAATGTTTGCGCGGGGCCACACTCGACCAAGTATTTGTGTGGCACGCGCACTGGGCGAAACTCGGGCCCGACCAGAAAAAAGCGCTTTGGAACAGAAACTCGGACCTTGCGCTTCGCACGTATTTGCGAGATACGAGCCTTATACAAGTCGGCCAGGGCCTTGAATTTGTGCGGGCAAAACAGCGGCAGATTTATGAGCAATTGGTCCAGGGCGATATGCTGGACATGATCTTCAGCGGGTCAGAGTCAGGTGAATGACCTATTCTTCTTCTGTTCTCTTTTTTGTTCCTTTCGGTACTCTTTTTATTATATAGGGCGAACAGAGTACTAACGTGAAGTAAATGTATATTTTTTTTTCTGCTGGAGATCTGCTTTGTTTAAAGTCTTTTTGCTTTGTTTTGTTTTGTCAAAAGCCCATTTTTTAATATATATTAAGGGCTTATACGCAGCCACGCCAAGATATCAACGCCAGGCACAGTGTTGTATTGAAATCTGTATAATTTGCGCGCGAAGCTTACTATAGATTACTATAGTAATTACAACAGATTACTAGGCTTACTATTACTAAAAAAATTTCGAGATTACTATATAATCTATATAATCCTATAATCACCAAAAGGCCTCAAAAAAGGGTAAAACAGGGCGTTTATCACTGTCTCGGCTAGAGGAATTGAAAGTAATGCTTGAAAGAAATGTCAAATAACCCACATGAAACAGATTCAGGCCAGATTTTGTTTGCGTTTGGTCTCCGCTTTGAGAATCGACCACTAATTGTCTGATGTGCAAATTGAATTGCCAGCAGAGTCAAATGAACAACCACATGGGGCTCGGATCATACGATGAGTCACAAGTTGCAGACGCTTGCCAGACACCCCGGTCGATTCTCTCTCACTGTCGACGAAGGGAACTCAGAAAACAACTACGATTTTCTCGCGGTAACTTTGCACTACTTTGATGTTAGTTTCAGGCTAGTGGATGTCGCAATTGGATTCGAAGTTCTCAACAAGAACATATCGTACACAGGTGAGGCGTTATTCAAATCTCTCGATGATGTTCTCACTCAGTACGATATCAAGAGTCGCATAGTCTCCATTACTAGAGACAATGCCGGACCCATGAACGCATTGCTTGATATTTTTGCGAAAGGGCGCAACAAGAATGTTGGCGAGAATGATCTTGGATTCAGTGGAGATATCAGGTGCGTTGGGCATGTTTTCAATTTGGTGACCGAGGCTTTCTTGAGCTTCACCTTTTTCAAAACTAAGAGGACGAGAAAGTTTGAGACTATTTTGCAAAAGGCTCAAGAAGATCACCCCACGTTGAGCGAACTGTTGCCGAGATTGAGGTCATTGCCAGGAGTCATACGGTCTATTTTTAACGGCTTTTGTCACAATCACTTTTTGAAGAATAATTTTCGAAAACTTGTTCAAGAGAAAAATTCAAGTGAGGAGGATGATACGGTAAGGAAGAGGAACCTGGGTCCCGAAACTTTGCACAAGGTCAATGAAACAAGTGGCTCTCCAATTTGAGAATGCTTGAGCGTTTCATTTATTTCCGAGAGCAGATTACAGAGCTTTTAAGTTTGGCGGAGAATGTGAAGCTTTCGAAGCGACTTAAGCTTGAGGCCTACACGATTGAGGATGATGAGTGGAGATACTTGGAGACCATATGCAAAGTCTTAAAGATTTTCGAGGCCCCCACAAAGATGCTTCAAGGGTCAAACTACGTGACGCTCAACAACACCATACCAGTCGTATCCGATATTCTTCAGAAGCTAGGAGCCTTGAAAGATGGTGGTCTCAGCTCTTCGAATCATCTTCTTCAATTGGGCTTGGAGTCTGCCTTCGACAAGCTTCGTGAGTACTATCCCATACACAAAGACGAGATTGGGCCGATCAAAAATCTTTACCTCGCTACAGTGCTCGACCCTCGGTTAAAGATTGCAGCGTTGCAAGACTGTGGCATTTCGGATTCAGCCATAACAAATGTTGAGGAATACTTTCACAAAGTTTTTCTGTTTACAAAGCGAACGTTGATGAGAGAAACACTAGGCCTGAGCTTGTTGGAGATAGAAGAATTGGACAAAGTGCTTCCCGTGTGGGTTCAACAAATGACGACCTTCTCGGGAATCTCCTTGCTCGGCGCAACCGACCCGAGAGCAGTTCCGACGAGGTCAAACGGTACCTTTCCGAAGAGCAACAGGACACTATTTTTGATTTCTACGCTGCTCGAAGGAACACTTTTCTGGTTATCTCACAGATGGCGAGAGATTTTTTGGCTATTCCTGCCATGTCTGCATCTTCGGAAAGGATTTTCTCCAAAGTAGGGGACATGGTCACGAGAAAACGGAATCGTTTACAGCCAGGCACGATCGAGATGTTGGCCATTCCCAAAGCACGGGACCTCGTTGTTGATGAAGAGAGCACGGTATGCGATGTTGCTGAAGGGGCGAAGCTGACGTCTGATAACATCATAGACAAAGAGAATGAAAAGCAAGATGAGGACGGAAAAGTGGAAGCTATTACTATCGAAGATTCCGACACTAGCGAGGATGATGACGAAGCTCTCGTGACAGTTTTCATTCCCGAAAACTAACATTTAAATATTTTTGTGCCCTATTAAAATTCTAGATTCACTATCACGAAATCGGTAAATGACTTTCTGCGCTCGTCATCACGGATTGACCCGTTCCATAACACCTGCAATCAATCGTTCTCTCTAAACATGTTTCAAAAGCTGAAATCCTGATTTGAAAGCCAACCGGTAACGGTTTTGTCCAGGCTGTGCACAGTTTAACCTACAAAAACTGAAGAATCTTCCTGACTTCAGATTCTACAAGCTGTATGATTACAATTATACAGCCTTGTAATTACTAGGATTACTAATAGTAAGCATTACTATTACTATGAAAAATCCTGATTATATGCCTCATTATAAGATTATATAGTAATTACAATATAATCTGCAACACTGGCCAGGCATGGTAGCGAAGCTGTCTAGGGTTTTATATATAATTCATATATAGTTTATTGGAGATCTAGGCAAGCAACTCTGGCTCCCCGTCCTTAATCAGATGGATCAAGCAAAAAAAAAAAAAAAAAGAAGAAGCCATGGCAAGCCCTCTGCTTTTCAGAGATTACTCTCAGTCTCAAAGAAAATTCGAATTGCGCATCTAATACTCGAAAGGGAGGCATTTTTGAAGAGGTGACAGAGCCTGAAATAAGAATGCACCGAAATAAGTGAAGGAATTGTGACTTGCTCTTTTTACCACATTCTGAATTGAAAGTTTATCAAATTGCAACAGAAATGACCAGCCTGTTGAGAAGCCTTCAAAGATTAGGATACTTTGTCGCCCTCGCGAAACATTGCGCGTGAATCGAAAAGGAACTTATTGCGAAGAAATAACGATTTTCTGCGAGAGATAAATGACCTCATGCAAAACAAAGTCGGTTTAGCCGCCAGTGGCTCTGCAGGGTGGGACTTTCTTGTTTACATTGACTGTGATACAGTCGTATTTGGCCCCCTTAAAAAACTTATCCGCGAGAAAGCAGTTGCACTTCTCGAATCCCAGAGCCATTTGCCGGCGCGAAGCTTTTTCTTTGACTCTCTGTTTATTTTGATTTGGCTCAATTCAAAAAAAGTCGTGACTGCAAAAACGAGCGTACAGCAAAAGTCCGTGTGACCTAATAGGGCCGACTGCAAATGTGCGCCTTGGCCAAGCGCGGCCATGCCTCTAGACTGCATATACTGTATACACTTTCACAGCATACATGAATCACAATAATTCAAGTCTGCTGCCTTTGACTTTTTAAGTATGCAGCTGATTTTCTGGCCAGCCACGGTATACCACCATCTGATATTAATATGATGTGGATATCCCCCTGTCTTTTTTTTTCTCTTTTTTCTCTATCGATTCTCTTTCAGGAGAGACCTAGCCCCAACTCTTTATCTTACATTCAGGCTTTTTGCAACCACATAAAAAGCATTCACTACCACATTTGCTGTACATTGCAATTTGAAAAACAAAAAAAATCAAAAAAAAAATATCTTTGAGCCCATTTGACTTGACAAGATGAGTTCCTTTTTTGGCTCCAGAGCCCTCAGAATCATGGACCTCAGACTTTCGTCAGAAAGCCCTCCGCTCGGATTCCACGTTTTTCGCAGAATGAACAGGGTTTCGCACGGCACTAATCTTCGTGAATACAATTCTCAAGCAGCTCAACCTCCACAAATCGAATCTCAAGCGGTGGTTCAACTTCGTGGTAGGGGCAGAGGAGCAAGGACACTTCGCTCTATTAGAGACATTTGTCACAGACCAGAATGGATGCGGTCAAATAACGGGAGCGTGGCTGCAAATTCTTTAGTTGCTCAGCCCAGAACCTCCATGTTAGACTCGCCGGAATTCTTGGCCTTAAACTCTAGCCAACACTTCGCAAGAGAAGCTGTTGATAATTCAAACCTTGATAATGATGAGTCCAGACTGTACATGTCTAACTTGACGGGATTCAAGCCATTGCATCGCAGTCCATATATTGACATATTGGAACATGATATGGGATATTGCAACTCTAGCGAAACTGCAGAAGACGCGACTTTAAGAATTTCGACCACTACCAGCTATGAAAGCGCGGCAGTTGCTCGTACACCATTGGCGTTGAAACCGCTCTCGGCTTACTTAAGTGGAATAATCCCAGATAAGAATCTCTTGAATATTGTGTTGATTCTTGTCTACACCACTTCTGGCCACAAAACACTCGCGGCAAACACTCTCGCAGCGCTTAACGATTTAATGCTTTCTTTTGGCTCCAGCTATTTGGAGTTCTTGGCTCAAACAGCTTGGGCTTTTGTGAGAAAGCTTCACAGCGCGTGCATGCTGCCTAGTATTTCTCGTTTACAGTTGAAGGGGACCCTCTGTATCCCTTCGATTATCTTGAAGGCAAGTTTTGATTGCTTGCCAAGCTTCCCCAGACTTGTTAAAGACGG
This sequence comes from Metschnikowia sp. AWRI3582, assembly GCA_002894445.1. Classification (NCBI taxonomy): domain Eukaryota; kingdom Fungi; phylum Ascomycota; class Pichiomycetes; order Serinales; family Metschnikowiaceae; genus Metschnikowia; species Metschnikowia sp. AWRI3582. The sequence continues at coordinate 53,249 of LPNK01000116.1, read as the reverse complement.
GGAAATCACTCCAGAGGCAGTTCTTTTTGATGATAGGATTCTGATTTTACCAACGAAGGTTGTGGAAACGTCTGTGACTGTGAAAGCCCCTTCCGCGGAGAACTATCCCTTTGAGAAAAACCTGACTTCTCCGTTTGAACAAACTGATCAAAACGATTTTGATTACTTGGATGTGAATTTTGACGCGACTGATCTTGCCGCCATGTACTTTTTTGCCCCCGCGCAAAATGAGATCGAGTGTGACCTCACACATGTTGCGAAAGCGCAAATCCCGGAATTGACGCCTGACACTGCTGGCGTCCCGGAACAGCCCTCGGAAACAGTTGATGCAACTTCCGGGGACTGGGAAGATGCGCGGGAATTGCTCGCCAGTTTTGATCGTGCGTTCCCAGATGTCGCGACTCTCAACCAGCCTCAGTGTACAGACACCATACAAGTCGATGAAAACGCATACGACATCGCTACAAGTACTGGCTCTATAACGTCTGATGCATTGCTTCCAATAACTTCAGAATATTTGCAATCACTTACCGATACTTTTGCTACTAATATGGAAACCGTCGTGTCGTTGGATGTCGCAGAGCCATTGGCTGCGAAATTTGCAGCCGCGACGCAACACCACGGGCTTTCTCCCACAGAAAAGCTTTCCTCCAGGTTTGGTTTGGCCACGCCTTCTTCTGCGGATGATGGATTCAGCTATACTTTGTCTCCGCCGGTGCTTCGTCTCAGATGCAAAAGCCCGGTTCAGGAGCCACTTGTGACGCCGCAGAGCCCTGCTTTGCATACCGAAAGGGAGCTGTTGGAGACATTCCAAACTGAATTGGACACGGGAAAGAAGAGGGCCTTGAAGCGTAGTGGATGTATGATCCGGCCGCTTTCCGTGGATCTCACTGATTTTTTCCCTGCTGTCACTGTTCCTAATGGGGATGTTAGCCCCTTATTCTACGCGGGGCTGGCATTTGAATTGGTCTCGTCGGAGGTCGAGTCGGTGCTGACTTTTACCACACCTCTCAGCGGCAGCAGTAAGCGCCGCAAAGTGTTTGTCTCGCCAGAAACCCATTTGTCAAACACTGAATCTTTGGAGTCCGGTCTTCTGGGAGCGGCTAACTCTATTGTCGTCGAAGAACAATCTCCGGAGAAGATGGAGTCAAATTCAGACGACCATATCGAAGCCAGCTCTAGCCCTTCTCAGCCTGGTCCTGGTGAACCTTCTGAATTTACGGAACAGGCCGAGCCGTCTATTCATGCTGAACCTGCCGAAGAAACCCCCCTGACTGGTGCCGCTGACTCTGAGAATATTGAACCAGAGGCAGACCCAATCGGCCGTCAGGGGTATTTAGGGCCTAGACCTGCAAATTACATTCCTGAGAATCCCGACGCCCCAATCATGTACGGGCCTGAAGTGTTTGAGATGCCGGAAATGTGGGCCCATAGTAGCGGTCATTTCATGGGCAAAGCGGGCGTTCCAGAGCCTATCCTTCTCAAATTCTTGACCGAGACGCCTCGTTTGAGAATGAAAGATGTGGAAAACCCAAACTTTTTCCTCTATACACTGGCTGATTTGGAAGCAGGGACTCCCCGCCACATTGTGGAGGAGATTAGGGCCAAGGAAAAAGCCGAAAGGCAAAAGCTCCTGACTCAGCGGAAGCCAGCAGAGATGACTCCAAGCGATTATTTGGACTCTCTCTGCTCGTCGCCTGCTCGTGCTACGGAGGCCAAACCGCATGAAAATTCCACCTGTGAAGCCGAAAATCAGGGTCCAGTTGGTGAGGGGCGGTCCAGCGATCTCTCTTCTGCGGACGGTTCACAGCCAGAATCGGGACAGGTGAAAGCCCCCGTGCTTGAAGAAGAAACACCAGCTCGCAATGAAACTATCGGGATCGCGAACGACTTGCAATTGGAAGGCAGCCACTCATCAGAGACCACAGTGCAGGAAATTGTGGTGGTTGAGAAAGGAAAGGATTCACCCCAGTCTGAATTGACGGGAGATGAGACTTCTGGTGAAAACGCATCGCTACTCAATGCTATTTCGCAAAGCAATGAAGGTATTTCAGAAGAATCTTGTTTGAGAGGCGCTTCTGCGGGAAAGGAATCTGAGGTTCATTCAGAGCAAGAGCATCCTGACTTGGAAGATGCTTTTCAGCCAACAGAAGCTTCTGTTGATAGTTGTGAAAGCTCAGATTCTCCCGAACAGCTCTTGTCAATGGCCGACCTTGCCGCACGAAAACTAATTTTGGAAGCCTCGTCGCCCGATGGGGCCTTGGATGAGTGGATGTATCCACCAAGACATGGTGATTTTGAAAGCGATCAAATCAAGGGTGCACTTTCAACGGCACATAAAGAGCATTCGGAGTTGCAGCCGCTGTTTGATCCCCGCTTTGAAGGCTTGGTTCTTGAATATGAACATCAAATCGAGGAGCCGCCATCTCCAGAGAGACTTCTTGTAAATGATGAAGTCGTGAGAGAAAGCAAATGGACCCCACCGAGAGCAGCGACCCCGGTAAGGCCGACCCCGGTATCTGAATCTGATTTGGGGAAGCGCTTTGAACATTTCACGTATCTCATGAGTTTCTTGGAAAGTTCTTCAGAAACTTATCGCAAAAGATTGAACTTTGCCACGTCGCTCTGGATAAAGACAAAATTGCTCAATCTTCAGAAACTTATCGCAAAAGATTGAACTTTGCCACGTCGCTCTGGATAAAGACAAAATTGCTCATCATGCAAATTGCAGACGAGCCGGAATTGGCGGGAACCATCCAGCCAAGACTTGTGAGGTTTGAAGGAGATGACGACCGGAATAGTCTTTCTGGATCCGAGTCCACGTGGACTGTGGATGTTCCTAACACTGCCAGCGACTACTCGATGCACAGTTCTAATGATTCAGTCTTCAGCTCAGATTTCGAGGCTGAACTTGTGAGGATCAACGAGAAGATCAGGGCTTACAGACGCGATACACTGATCGACATTGTGGGAGATTTTGCCCGGTTGTTTCTCCATTTCTTGGACAATCAGGTGCACCCTTGCAACAACAAGCTCTATAACTTGATCCATGAGATTTTGCTGATCAAAAAGATGAGAACAGAGCTATACTCGATGAGCAAGGGCACCGTGAACGAGATTGAGATTCTTCATGAAAGCATGACTAACAATGACATCATCGACCGGGGTTATTGGACAAACAGACTCGAGACTTGCGCAACCAAGTTCATAAATATGCACGTGGAGTTCATGAACGTCGAGAGACAGCTTCACCTGCTTGAGGAAAATTTTGAGACAATCCTCGACGATATTGTTGATAACATAGTCACCATCAAAAAAGTGCGCCGCCGCGTCTTGAAGAGCTTTTCCCGGTTCTCAAGAATCTATACTGGAGACGTCGAGTTGGCCCTGGAAACGCTAGTGAATGTGTTTCTGCAGAGAACCTTGTGGCATAGTCAAGTCCATCCGGGGGAGATGAAGGATCTTTTGAAGAACGACATGTGCGTTTTGGAAAGCGGTAGCTTTTCGTGTCTGATGATCAACAATCTTATTCATGATGCCCTTCCATACATCTCAGCGACCTTGCAGATTTATGCACCAAAGATGATACTCCAGGATATCGAGCAGAATGATGAACCGCACGGTGGGGTCGATGATATTGACATGCACTCCATTTGAACAATTGCACACATCCCTTTGATTAGCCCTAAGATATAGTACGCGTAGACGCGAGTTTAATTAGACATCTTTTTATATGTATGGATACATTGGATTATGCTTTGAAACAGCGCAAGTCAACATATCATTGATGATGATGTGTTAATGGGCTTCCTTTTTCTTGCAATGATTAGTTATGAACGTATGTTAGTCAAATGAAACGACACATAGTACATTCAAGCTTCAGGGACAGTGATTGATTTGGGTGAGCTCAATTCAAAATGACGGTATAACATCAATAAAAGCGGCGAACCAGAATTCGTTTCCAAGATCAAGAGCGAAAGCTTGCGTGGCAGTATTCTGGAATCTATAGGAAAAGACCATACTAGTTTCTTCGAAAAATATCAACAAAGCAAAAGCTTATACAGAAGCGCTTTTCTTCCAATACCACCTCTGTGATTACCAGGTACATTATGTGTAAAGAAATCTTGGCAGACTTGAGAGCAGCATTTACTCGATATTTGCTCCTGTTGACTTTAGGTTGAATGTAATACCAGTCTCAATTTGCTTACCCCTGGAGCTTGATTGACTCAAGCGATACACGACCATTCCATCACCAATATAAGTCACCAAATTGTAGGAAAAGGACACAAAAAAGCATGATTTCTAACACGTCAGTGGGTAAGTAAAGAATCGGATGGGTAGCGTTGCCAAGTGACAAAAAAATGCACGTGTGGTATGATCACGTGACCGTGTCATTTCTGATAATTCTCATATTGACTTCAGATGCAACATGGACCCTCGCCCCACCACAAAGACTCCATAACAGTCGGATTGTCACGTGACAGCGATGCGGTGTTCTGATATCAATCGTTCTATATCAGCCCCTTATATTTGATTTTCCGAAAAGCCAACACGCCATATGATAGTCACACAGCGGGCCACATAGTAGACATGCAGGGCTATGCGTTTCCCGCCGCGGCCCCACAGCCTCCATTCAGCATCACAACAAAATCGCACAAAAATCTGAGATCATCAGATACATTAACAAACCGTAATCAGGTACAAACGGGGCCACGCGAACTCTCAAATCAGAGCGCGAAAATACAGAAGTACGATCATTTTTAACGTAAGACAGAATCCATCCAAAAAGTTTATATGCAGGTCACGACTAAAAGATCCCTTGCGGCGCGAAACCGTGCGCGGGTCGGCGGCCGTTAAAACAGTCTCATAACTACTCTAAATATCAAAGAATATACCCCATAAGTCAACAATGAGGTACGTATACGCCACTTTTTCCTCATGAATTTCTTCTCTTTGTTTCCAATTCAATCATACTAATAACTTAGCGGCAAATTCGTGCGTGCTTCGAAGTACAGACACGTGTTTGGCCAGGCGGCTAAGAAGGAGCTTTGCTATGAGAATTTAAAGGTGACAAAAAACGCGTGGGATTCGAACATCATTCAATGCAATGGTAAATATCTTTCGGTCACGTGGGAAGCTCTGGGCGGCGGTGCTTTTGCGGTGATCCCCGTGGGCGAGACGGGCCGCTTGCCCGATACAGTGTCGCTTTTCAGGGGCCATAAGGGACCCGTTTTGGATACAGCGTTTGACCCGTTCAATCCGCAACAGATTGCTAGTTGCTCTGACGACGGGCAAATTTTGCTCTGGGAAATTCCCGAAGACTATTCTTTCCGCGACTACCGCGACAGCGACGGCAATTGCATGGACATAACTGAGCCTGTAAAGGTTCTTTCTGGGCACACGCGGAAAGTGGGCCACATTGGCTGGCACCCTTGCGCCGCTGGCGTTTTGGCCTCTGCGTCGATGGACTACACGGTCCGGATCTGGAACGTTGAAATAGGCAAGACAGAGCTCACATTAAAGCACACAGACTTGGTCACGTGGTTTGCGTTCAACTATAACGGCCTGCTCTTAGCCACAACCTCGCGAGACCGCAAATTGCGCGTGTGGGACCTCCGCACAGGCAAGGTTGTTTCCGAGGGCGCGAGCCACACGGGCGCCAAGGCGTCGCGCGTCGTCTGGCTTGGCAACACCGACCGTTTGTGTACTACGGGCTTTTCTAGGCTCTCAGACCGCCAGGTAGGCATCTGGGATGCGAGCGACATCGGCGCGGGGCCCATTGACGGTTTCATGGTTGTCGACTCCTCGCTGGGTGTACTTATCCCCGTGTTTGACGATGCAAACTCTATCCTTTATTTGGCCGGGAAGGGCGACGGCAACATCAGATACTATGAGTACGAGAACGATGTGCTTCACGAGATCTCGCAATACGCGTCGACGGACGCTCAGCGCGGGTTTGCCGCAGCACCAAAGACCTTTGTCAACATGCGCGAGAACGAGGTTTTGAAGGCGTACAAGACCGTGAACGACCACGCAATTGAGCCAATCCTGTTCATTGTGCCGCGCAAGCTGGATTTGTTTCAGCTGGATATATACCCTGATGCGCCTTCAGATCAGCCAGCCCTTACGGCTTCCGAGTGGTTTGCGGGCAAGGACGTGAACGGACCTTTATTAGTACCCATGGAGGCAATATATGCCGGTACATCCCCAGAGGTGAAGGAGTCTTCTCCTGGCGTCAGCATTTCTGAACGCAAGGCTGAGCTCTCGGCAAAGGCCACAACTGCTCCCAGCACGAAACCAAGCTCGCCAAGAAAGCAGCCTGCTGCATCTGAAAGAGAACAATCGCCGTCCTCTGTGCGCAGTACCGGCCCTGTCGATGAGGTGTTAAAATCTTCTGGAAAGGTTGAGAACCTCCTCAACAAAGTGGTGGACGAGTCAGATGACGAGGATGCAAAACGTGTCAGTGAGAGCAACGACCAGGACGATGAATGGGAGGAGGTGAAGAAACCGGAGACGAAAAAAGAGGAAAAGGATGCTGAACAGAAGACGACTGAGCCAGAGGCAAAGCCTGAGCCAAAGACTTCTTCCGAGGTTAAGAACAAAGAGTCAAAGAATGAGATGTCTGAACCGCCAAAGGCCCATGCTGAGAAGGATGAGACCAAGCCCGAGTCAGAATCTGTCAAGAAGGCTGAAACGGAGATTAAGCCAATCGCTGAGCCACATCTTTCTGAGAACGCTACGACCTCGCAGGAAAAAACCGAAGCTCAAACGAAAGCTGAAAAAACAGCTGAAAAACCAGCTGCTTCTGTGCAACTTGAAGGATCGGCAAAACCTACCACTGGCGCAGGTCAGCCAACCTTGAGAGCTACCGTTGATAAGCTCGCTTCTCTTGTTGAAACTTTGGAAAAACAGGTGCTCACTTTGACCGCAGCCAACATTGAAAGAAACGACAAGATCGACGCTCTAGAGCGGAAGATCGACGAATTATTGCACAAATGAGTCTACGCAAAAAGTCTATAAATCGTTTATTGGACGCTTAATCTTTTCTTATGTCGTAAAAATGGCGGAAGATGAGCGCGGCAAGATTCTCCGTATCGAAAGTAACCATGCCATCAAACATTACCCATTGCGCTTTCCGCTCATACTGATGGTCCAATACTTTATCTAATGTGATGGTATTGCAAGCTCCAGGGATGTTCACTGTTCCGTTCGCAGCCTCAATCACAAAGACACCGGCTTTGTGGCAGCTAAACATGAACTCAACCTTTGATGAGCTGGCAGCCTTTTTATGCAAAGCCCCGCCAATATCCTTCACCACACCTTGTTCCATGAGTTTCTTGGCTGAATACTTGTAGGACCCAAATTTTGGCAAGCGGTTATTCTTCTTGAGCTGGCGGTGATAGAAGTATTGTTTGCTGAAGACAGGTATCACGTTGAAGATTTTCTTGTCCTTGGGTCTCCTCTGCAAATCCATTAGCACGCCATCTATGTGCTTATTGTAATCATTGAGCTGTCGCTTGAGGAAAACTTCCTTTTCAAGAAGCTTTGTCACGGTCTGGCCGGCTATCAATAACTGCGACTTCCGGGACTTTCTCCGCGAGTCCTTTGTTTTGATATCTGAGACGACCTCGTTTAGAAGCGCCTGAAATGAGTCTTTCCTGGTGACAACACCTAGCTTTTCCAACTGCAATATGACCTGTAGCGCCAACTTCTTCAAATTCACATAGCTCATTCCAGACAAGTCGCCCAACGAAGATCTACCATATGGCGTGATTCCACGTTTTCGCGACTTCTCAGCCGTTTCCGCCTCGATAATTTTACGGAATTTCTCCTCATGACTAGGCTTGATTCCGCGCACGAAAAGCTCAAGCAAATCATCCCCGTCTTGCACTCTGATGATATACAAAAGACACCTTTTAGCCTGTGAAATGAGATTTTTTGTTTTCAGATCTGCCGCCGAACTCTCCAGTGTCGATGGCGAAAGCGTAATTGTGAGACTGCCGATTTCCGTCAAGGTAACAAAATCGTTAGCGGAATTCACCAAATCGTTGAGCTCGGTAAATATCGTTATAAGCTGGTCATCGTTGCCACGAGTAACGATATCGATGTTACGCGATACGATTTTTTCAGTTGCAATCATATCGCTAACTTTCATTGTGAGTTGCGGCCGGTCGTGCGACACCAAATCGTCATAAGCATTCATTTCGTACTCCACATCCAAATCGCTCACATTGATGATATCCCGCACGATGGCCTTTGTGCTGTCCACGTACGAGAGCACAAAATCATTCAATGGTTTCATGAAATTGTCGCTGAATGCTTTCATCGAAAAAACCTGTAAAAGCACTCTGCTGAGGTACTTCAAGTTGTCTCCTATTCTCTCTGGATACACTCCGTCAGCGGCAATGGGATCCTTTGTAGCGTAGCCGAAATTCTCGGGGTACTGCATAATGCTTGCAATGTAATGTTTAATCACAACAACACCGGCCACGGATAAGTGCAGCTGTTCGTTGTGTTCAGGAAAGTGTGCATGCGAGAGTTTGTATGCTTCTTTAGCCACGATTTTCATGTGTATTGGCAATTTCGCTACGCCATGCCGCAAACTCTCCATCACCTCACTGGTGGTATCTCTCAACGCCATGAGATTCTGAACGAACTGCGCAGAAACTTTTTCGTCCTTGATAGCAGTCTGTGGCGTGACGTTTTCCAATCTATCACTTTGGCCGTAAACGTTTATTTCCTGTGCTCTCATGAGATGGTAAATTTTCGACGGGTTTGACTCAAACGTGACCTCGTCGTCTTCGATGATGCGTTCCACGACCGAGCCAAAGTGCTTTTTCAAAAAACTTCTTTGGTGCGTTTGATTGTTGAACTCCAATAAATGCGTAATCCAAAAAGTCGACTTGATTTTGGTGATATCGGCGATGTTTTGGGCACGCGTTTGCATATCGCTGGCCATCAATGCACACACAAACTTCATGAAGAAATATTCCTCCCTCGAATTCGAATTGGCTGTGATTTTCGAAAGCGAGAAAATCTGCGTCACGAGGAAATGGAGGCTCCTCAACATTTTGCCAGCATCTCGCGGCGACATCGATTCGTATAACCTCAACAAATATGCCGGGTTTGTCTGCAAAAAATAAAGCATTGACGAATATATCTCGATGCGCTTCTTCGCGGATTTTTTGAGTCCTTCAAGGCTCCTTTTCGCCCCTGCACTTTGCTGAATTGGTTTGTGGGTCTTGAATTTGTTGTTGTGTTTCATGAAATCCTCGATCGTGATTTTGTTTTTATCCAACAAGCTCAATTTTATGTCCAAATTCTCGATCTGCGCCTCCAAATCCTCATTATTTCTCGATTTATCCATGATTTCGTCCTTGAGCCGGGTCAACTCAAGCTCCTCCTCATAATCTGGTCCACTATCTGAAAGCAAATATGCAAACTTCCGCACCACGTCCACAGGCGGGTTTTGCATCATCACAAACGCTTTGTATGCATCCTGGGTATACTTGCTGCGGAGAATGGCCTGAGCTTTGATCACTTTTTCCACCTGTGAATTGTAATGGTGATGAACAGCCCTAAATTTCGATTTCACGGAATTCGCCCTGATTTTCGCCTGGAGTGCAAGGATCGAGTCGACGTTCTCGTAAATATCCTCCATATCCACTGACTTGTTGAACCTTAGGAGAATTCCTCTGAATGCAGACTGAATTGGCACGATCTGGCTCTGCTCCACATACTGCAACACTGCTTTTTTGTATGAGACCTCGTCACGTGCGAAATTGCCCCTTGCTTTGGCAAAAAGCCGGTTCATATTAATATCCTCGCCCATAAGCGTGATCAAAACATTGTTGCAAAGCCTGGTTCTGGTGATGGCACCACGGGCAATACTTTGAAGTTCAGTTACCGGCGCGGTTTCGGCCATTAGGACCCAAAGATCCCGCCTCACGTGATTTCTCGCCTGCGCTCCCCTTATGAGAGTCTGGAGCTCAATTAGGCCCCGATCCAGCCTCAAATGCGAGATAATGCCCTTGTCTTGCAGATTCTTGTATAATGCTCTGCGCGCAATTGACTGCACTTGCACCACACTGTGTTCAATCAGCTCCCTGTTTTCAATTAAGGGTGAGAATTTTATGAGTATGGGTTTGGCCCGGACACGACTCTGGAAAGAAGTCAATAAATCACTGAATTCTTCCAAACTTTTGCGTTTGCGTGCTATTTCCCGTCTCACTAACAGACCTCGGATCACGTGCTGCAAGGCCTGCACAGTGTCTTTTTCGGTAGAAAGCAGCACGTGCTGCAGCAGTTTCTGCAGAAGTCTCATTCTAGCAATCGACTGGAGCCGCAAGATCTCGTCTTCGAAAAATCTAATCTCGTCCCGGTGACGGTGCACGGATCTTGCCCGGGCCATATTTCCTCTCATGATTGCAAAAAGAGTGGTGAGCTCTGTATCGTACGATTTGAGCATGATTTTGCGCACAAACATGTTGTATCGAAGCAAGGAGCCCTTGCAGAGCGCCTGAAGCTTGATGATATTGGTTTCATGCTCGTCAATGGTGGCCGTATGGTACGTTTCCAGCGTGTCTGTGGGTATATGCAGTCTGGTAGAAGCAAGGTCTGCCTGGCGTGCAGATAAATCGGGCATTTTCACGCTGTTCAAGCGGAATGTGCTTGCAGACAGAGGCGCAAGCGAGGGCGTGTTTTTGACCAAGAACGGGTTTTCTGTGTCGACAATCAGGCCCGATTTCGTATCAAGCGAAAACAGCTTGTGTGCAGGTTTGACCGGCGATTTCACAGGTGATGCAACAGATAACGCCTTGTTCATATAAGCGTTTGTGCCTGGAGATGCCACATCGGCGTTATCAGCGCTGGAAAAGTTTGGCAATGTGTGGCCTAGTAAAGCCCGGCTGGCGGTTTTGATGTCCAGTGAAGAGAAGTCTAGAGTGCCCACCAAATTCTCCATGGCGGGGAAATCTGGGTTTAAGGTATTGATTTTGTAGCTTATGGCATGAAGACAAAACCATACTTTCGGTACGTCTTTGGCATCGTAGAGATCAGTGAGCTCGAACTGAAACACTTCGGGAATGTCCAAATATTTGAGGAGCTTGAAAAACCGGTTGACGTTCTCGGTATGTCTAAACTCAAGCCGGGCGTCCTGCATATAGACTGGTTTCTTTGCCGGCAAGAACACGTTGGCGAGTTTGGCCAAATAAATCCCGTTCTGGACATGCGATATGAGCTCGGCCGGGCTTTGTGGGATTTCCTCCGCCAATACCGCCTCGAGCCAGTTCTTGATGGCCTGTATACGGCAGAGGTACTCGTACGCCTTTGTATCTGACAAGGAGCGATTTCTGCTGGCCGAAAGCGGCTCCACGGGCACATTTGTATATTTCTTGACCGACTCATTTCTCGCTTTTGACGCGGAGTTTCTCGTGGACGGCGTGGTCTTGAACATTGACACGGTTGCCGAAGGTGTTTCATACCTCAGACGGAGCAAGTCTGTTTTCCGTGCAGGAGTCTCGATATTCATCTGGCGGGCCAAGTCATCCAAATCCGGAGATTCTAGCTTTTTCGGGCTTTTGACTGTTTTGCTGGGGCTCTGTTGGATATTGAATTTGGTCGCCTGCGCCAAAGGTGCCCTTGCAGGACTAGATTCCGGGAGGGAGTCCAAATAGCGTGCAGCCACGTTCCGCACTGGAGATGCCATGACAGATAGTTATATTAACTTCGGGGATTTGTGCCTTTTTATTGGTGATTCTTGTATTTGTTTGTGTTTGCTATGTGTAGACGGTGAATTGAGGTGCCTTTTCGGACTGAGCTTGGCAGATGGCTCGGCCTGATTACGCTGCCGAATGCGGCCTTAATCACAACAAACAACGGCGCATTGCATCACTTAGAAGCCGGGCTATATGCAGGCCGCGCGCAGGCACATCCATTTGGGGTGAATTTATTTGACGCGGCTGATGAGAAATACAATCTGTTAAATATAAGAGACATTCTGCAGGATGAGATTTTTTCAGATTATTTGTAGTACGGGAGGTTGCCAAGTGCATTCATTCACGAAAAACCATTTCGTCATTTAATTTTGGAGAATAATATGTGGTAGCGCACGTTATTTAATAAATTGAGGATTATATTATAAGGCACCTTCACTGAACGCATAGTCAGAACTGCTTTCAGGGAGAAAAAGGGAAAGCGTGGCCAGCAAACCTGACACTTATAAATTCAGTTTGTTTGTATAAGTCGCGCGTTTATCGCGCTTGATCGTGGTTACGACTGGCTGCGGAATTCAGTGCAAAAAGAAAGACTAAACATCTTGTATCAAGCCACTTTCGAAAGCAAGAATTTGGAATAAAGTCAAGATAGTGTCCATGCACAAGTCCGTAAGATTCACACATGCGAAAAAACTTGTGCATTCGTGTGATTGGCAAAATATCAGGCATCTTCAACGGAAGGCCGGCCACATTATATTCAGAATGGTAAAACGCAGTGAGAATGCATTCATTCAAGTAGAACTTCGCAAACGAGACTTTTGCGCTTCGGAGAATAATTGAATGGTCTCAACCTTCTTTTTTTTGGTTTGAAAGTTCTCGAGTTTCATGTGCGATGTCATCAAATCATATACCCAAGATCGTCAATCGAGTAAACCATGCGTAAATTGGTATCTTTTGTCTTCCTGTGTGACTCCGGCTGGGACTAAAAAGGACATCCAGCATTAGTTCTTGCCCCTCTCACAGTAAAAGCTTGGCCATAAGCTCGCGCTTTTTCCGTTCCACCAACCATCTTTCCACATCCCTTTGTGTGTGATTTTCCTCGTGTGATTTCCCCAAATCAGCTTCAGAGAAAGTTTGCATGCCCAAAGCATTGCTCACCTCCTCCAAAACCTTCTCTCTGCTAGCATCAATGGTCCCTTTCCACTGAGGCTCATATACCCCATAATAGTCTAGAGAGGGTCCCAGATCGTGGGGTTTTTCAGAGCCTAGCTTAATTTTTTCAGCCATTCTAGCCTCAGGAAGCTGTTTCGCCCTTCCGAAGTACAATTTGCCGCCGACCCTCGTGCCGAGTTTCTGCTCGTACCTGATATAGTCATTTCCGCCCAAAGATTGAATATGATACTCCCATGCACGTTTCTCGTTATGCAATTTCGTCAAGATTTCGTTCAATTCTCGGATCTCATCATCTCCTAGCGAAGGATCGTTAATCGCCAGCATTCTAGCCAGAAATTCACTCAAAACTGTCTTCCTCCAAAGCTCGGCTTCGGCTATACTCTGCACAGATTGAACCCTGCGAGGCCGGCTGCTAGGATCTGCCGTGACGACTCCTGCGTCATGCATTTTCTGCTCATAGTAGCGGTTAAGCCCAGCCTGCGCTTTTTCCTTATTTCGCGACATGTATTTGTGGGTTTTTTGTGGGTTTTTGATGGTTCATATATGGAATATGCAAGGTTATGTGGGGGATGAGATGGCGGCCGGACCGCGTGTTTGGCGAGTTCCGGGATTCTCAAACCGAGGGTCGGCCGAGGGTGTGACGACCTGCATATAATGGCTAGAAGACAAAGTATCGACGGTCTATTTTTCTGCAAAAAAGTCACATTTTTTTCTTTTTTTTTAACTTTTCTTTTCTCCTGAGAGTATGGTCCACGGATAAGCGCACCTCATGTCAAGACTTGCGTGCGTAGAAACTGAGGTGTACACAATCGATAAGAATTACTGTGCGATAGTGCTAGAGGCTAGATCAGTCTGTCTCAATTCGTTCCTTTTACAAACCAAAATTTACGCTGATACTGAAGAAGACCCCAATCAATGGTTGCAAAGTGTGCTTTCGCTGGACCCAGTCTCATGGTTGTGAGTCTGAAGCTATTCTAATTTGTAAGATGCTCGAGCCAACAGAGGTTAGCAACAGAGGTTAGCTCAGACTATTACGAGGATACAAAACAAAACCCTAATATTAATGAGACAAATCTAACAGAAACTATCACATGCATAGGTTTTTTGAGCCTGAGAGAATGATAGAAAATACACCGAAGCTCTGTCCGTGAGTACCGTAACATAAGTTTCTTCCGTCGTAGCGTAGATTTGAGTATACAATACTTCGTACTCAGCTCAGAGTTTTCAGATGATCTTGGAAACCCTGAGCGGGTATTTGGAGAAATGGGAATTTCTCCTGTCATTTCAGGTTGCCAGCTCCATCATTCGACTAAGCGTATTTCCAACGATTCACGTGACCCTTTGAAATGCTCTCTGCTTCTGGTCTTTACTCGTAGAATTAATACTCGGTAGCGTTCGCGCCTGTGCCTACATTATACAATATTAGCCATAACAAATACCACTAGGATATATCCTCAAATCAGAATTAGACTCGAAATTAAATATTTTCCTGATCATCTGCTATACTTTCTCACTAACGACAATTCGGCGAAACTCCGTCACCACTGTTCTCTCGTGTCGTAGAAATCCACGCGCTTCCCATTTGTCAAGTTATCAATCACCAATCTTCTGGAATTGTCTGTGAAGGTGTCGCAGCCGCATGTAACAAAAGCAATTGCACCACTAGACTCTTGGATGTCGTTTTCGATAATCTCCGCGAGATTTGGTCTTCCCGGTCTAAACTCTACGAAATCCAAGCTCGACATAATCTGTGCGACATTTTCGTCATGGTTTTCGTCGCGGGCCAAGACAATTTTCATGTCTTCAATCGCATTTGCGATATCGGGTGATTTTCCGCTTTTGGTGGTAGTTTGTTCGGAATTCTGCTGATTGGCGCACGACTTGTCAGACTGGGTCACGAACACAAATACCTGGACATTAAACCCCCGTATACTTTTCAATTCCTCCATAAACCACTCAATGGATTCCCAATGGCGAATCACCCAGTACAACTTTAACTTTTTCTGTGAGAATCTACCAGCAAGGTCAACTAGGCTCGTATAGAGGCCTGGGATTCCATTCCCGCTGGCGAGGAAAGATACTGTCTCATAAGTATGCAAAGAAGCAATATTCCCGTACGGGCCCTCTACAAAGCATTTTATGCTTGCCTTCTGACCCGGCTGTTGGCTCAAATATTGATGAAGGGAACTCGTCATGCCGCCTTTTATCTTGATGTAGAACGATATCGTGTTTTCCTCAAGAATAGAGTCAACGATGGTGAACGGATGTGATTGCCAGAAACTGGAGGGTCTCATGAAGTAGACAAATGCATACGAAAACGGGTATGGCTTCCAGTTAGCGGGCCTTGCGATCTTCACTTTTAATAAATCGTCACCGAAAAGCTGTATCTCGGCTGTTTTCAAGCCAAATTGGGCCATTTTCACAACTCTCATAAACTTATCAAAGCCCCAAATGATGGCTGCAGCATACATCATCAGCTGGAACCCAGCCTCTCTCACATGAAGCCAGGTACCAGCTATGAAAACCACGCCCATTATATTATGACTCAACACGAAAAGCTCGTAGCAGTGTTTTCGGAAAAACGACATCGAGTGGAAACACATGAGTGCGGAAAGAACCGTGGCAAGGTAGCCCCACTGGACATAAGCCAGCGTGTTTTTGAGCTTGTTCCAATCGAGTCCAATGTTGTTGAATACCATACTAAGCGCATGTATCAATATCAAAATTAGGGTCGTCCGTGCCATCCACCGGTGGATAGTGTTGAATCTTGCAAATGACCACCCAGAAATCCATTGCAAGGCATTGTTGCGGCCGGCAAAGAGGATCAATTGTGGTATCAAATAAAGCGCCATGACGCCAGATCTATCGGCGACTTTGCGTCCGTAGGCCTCGCTCTTCGTGAGCCAGAATACACTCACGGCATCATAGCAAAAATTTGTGACTGTGAAAAAAACAACCAAAACAAACCATATAGCAAGATAAAACGTTTCCATTTTGGTGGGTATAATACCTCCAAAAACCTTGAAAAAGTTTCCACGCGTGACCACTTTCTTTTTGCCGAGAGCAGGCATTGTAACGTGTCTCTTATAAGCGTTCGACATTTTCCCATGAAACGAGTTCATCACCTGTGGAAACATGGCTCTGGCCAATCGCAAAAATCCGGCAAAAAACACTAGAAATAGCCAGTAGCCGATGAGTACCGTGCCAAACCCGTTGGCCTTGTTGTATGTGTAGTAACGGCGTAATGTCAACGCATATGCGTCATTTAGCGTTTCCTGATTGAGTTTCACAGGAAGATAGTACAAGTTGTGTTTGTTAGCGGCGCTTGAATCTATGACAGGGCTGACCAAGAACTTGCTGGCATTGGTGTAAGCATGTACAAAGTCTTGCATCGTGACGTTGTATGATTTGCATACTTTCAAGAATGCAGGAATGCCTTTATTTGTAGGTAACAGTTTCAAGCAATGCGCCATTGACCCAAACGCCTGCTGTAGGTGTTTGTTACAGTAGCCGCCGCCCAGCCAGATTTCGGTCACGCCTGTGGTCGTAGGATCAAAAAAATGGATTGTTTTGTCTAAAACTTCTTTGCATGCTGCGAATGCAAGTTCGTTCTTGTGGTATGTCACCATTATATTATCGGCAAGAGGTGTATTTTGTCAGTAACAGAAAGTGGGATGTGTAATTTGAAATTTTTTTAAAGCGCTTTACTTTCCAAACGTTGGATTCTTTTCTCAATTCAATATTCTTTCTTTTTTTCGTATGGTCTCCTTTTTTTGGTATGGCGAGAGGCATCGTATGCATATTGTGCCAAGCGCAGAGTCTTCCCGGGCGGTCTGAAATTATAATATGGAGCTCTTTTTTTTTCTTTTCTTGCTCAAAAAAAAAATCAAAATCATGCTAGGCGAGTATGTTGTTCTTTATGAGTCGACTATGTGATTTTACTGATTTTTGATCTTCATAAATGTTTCGAACTCATTGTAAACAAGACCTTTCTACGCATGAATGAAAACTCTTTCACGATTAGGTGTGCCTTGCGTTTCGAAGCTTCTCTAATTTTGTTGAGACGTTAACCCATAAAACATGAGTACTTTATCCATTGTTATGGCCACTGGCGGTTAGTCAAGGAGTGAAACGAGCATCTATCCCGTCAGCATTCAGAAAGTCTCAAATTTTTTCCTTTTCATCAAAGCTTGTGTATTTTTGAGGGTCCTAGCTTTAATAATATCTCTTTTGAGCGGCAAAGAGGAGCAAAAATTTAGAAAGAGGGTAATCATGCGAGCTTTTTGGTGCACGATCCCCGTTTCGCAACCGTACACATTGTATTCAGTGGCTGCAAAACGAAGCACCAGCCGTTCATCAAAACCACAGATCCGTTCTAGGCCTTGATGAAAATGAAATACAAATTTTGCGCTAATTTGGATATGAATATACCATAAAATGTTTTTTCCGAGTAATGGCAGATTTTGTATGATTTGATATTCGATTCCTGTTTCCCACTTCGACATATCACTTTTTTATTTTCGCGAAACGCCAAAGCACAATCACAATATTACCAAAACCGCCACAAAAAAATCAATTCTTCTCCTGAAAACAAACAAGAACTACATAAAAATGCTTCCAATCTCGCTCTCAATTTATGTTGCTATTGTATTGGCCCTTTTCAAGTCTGCAACTGATGAAACTGGCTTGAGAGACTGTTTGGGTGATGATTCTAAGAATTACCGTTTTGAATCTTTGGGCAAGCGAACAACCGCCATAAGCTTGGGTGAGAAGAGAGATTTCGACCCTTTGGACAAGGACCAAGGCTTGGTGAAGTGTTTGACTGAAGAGCTCTTGGAAATCCCCGAGGATTTCCGCCTTTTGTTGGTCAATGCGGGCAATGCTACTGAAGAAGCACGCAACTCGTCGCTTGGGAAAATTGAAAATAGGTCGGGCTTTTTTTGAAGACTAAAGCGACAGCTTCAGCCGCAAATTGTAAGGAAATGAATGTTGGTTGACCGTATCAAGTCTTGGGCTGGACTACTAATATACGGCCAGGTAGCATGAACATGTTTTAGCCAAAAAAAAGTTTATAATCAATGCAACGTGGGCTTATTGCTCGAGAATATTGACTATCGTAAAAACAAACGGCAAGTGAAATTGTAAACAACATACCGAAGGTTCAATTTACTGAATAGCCTGGCGGTTTGACGGTTCACTTAGTTGGAAATGACTCCAAACTGTTTTTTTTTTTCTTATTTTGCGTCAGCTCAAAAATAGCAAGCTTTCATGTTTAAAAATTTACGTATTTGCTATACTTTGTGTGTTTGGGTAAACACAGGATAATAATGAACAATGCTCGAAATTACATGTCGTGCTATTATTGTAACGCACACTGTCGCAAGCTAAAGTAAACCCTGCGCAAGGAAATTGCACCTAGAAATTTCTTATGAAAGGCGGCTTATGGTCTCAAAAGGATGGCCTTCAGCAGATCACATAGAACACAGCCTGGCTTTTTTCAAAACCGAGACCCTGATAAAGCTTTCCTACTGAGTCCCTTCAATAAGGCGTGACCACACCCCCTGCTTTGGGACACCTGTACATCTAGGGAGACCCACCCCGCTCAACCACCCCACACTCCCCGCCCCGACATTTCATTTATATCGTCACACCCAATGTCCTTGTTAAAGAGATAAATTTCTGTGCTCTTCCAGAATCTCAATGGTACAATATCATACCTACAAGTGATGAAAGCGAAAAATGATTTGATTGTGGCCGCCCGAACCGCTTAGCTCTACAAACTCCACAAAAGGCTTTTATCAACTCTCTTGACGCCCCATCCGATTACATCTGTCGATCTATCATGGCATGAATAAATAGCGTCTTGCCGCATCAAAAGACGATCCGCTTTTCTGGTGGTCGTCGTTTTGGATCGGTTTTCTCGCCGTTGGGGATTTGCCGCGCCACTCACCAAGAAGATCCGACTTATCGATACATCATGCGGGGTCAATGCTATTTCCTCGCTTGCTAAATAAGAACTTCAAGAATTCAGGCAAACAAACCAAGTGGGTAGAGGTATGTCGCCGTCTGCTAGGTTGCGGCAGCGCATGCACCAACATCCGCTTAGAAAGGTTTTTTTGGAGTTCTGCCCCATGCCATTGCCACTCCCACGAAGCAACAAACTTTATTGATAGCGCACACGGTCTAATTTCTGTCTGGAGAGTCAAATTTGTAAAAAAATGGACGAATCCGGATTCGAACCGGAGACCTTTCCCATGCTAAGGGAACGCGCTACCAACTGCGCCATACGCCCGAAAAGTGATCCCTAGCAGGATCGAACTGCTGATCTTGGCGTTATTAGCACCACGCCTTAACCAACTGGGCCAAGGGATCCTGTTGATGAATGTGAATTACGGAGTGAATTACACTGAAAAGGAGGAACGTTCTCGATTGAAACCCGGAAATTGTCCCGATAATGAGAGAGAAGCCTGTTTTTTTTAATCACACGAATTTTGATTTCGCACGACCTATATATTGGCTAAAGGGCCAATTCGTGTCATCAAAATCACTTTCAAAGAGCAAAGGCAAGTGAATAAAACAGCACAATGACGGGTCTAATTGACTAAGGAAAAAATGGAGATATATGGAAAGATGCCGAGAAGCAAGAAGCCGCAGCGTTGGAAAGAGTTGTGCAGGCTAGAATGGTTTGTACGAAATGACTTTACAGCCCTTCATCAGTTCAGCTTCAATTCTTTTGAGCCCATACATTATCACCGAAGGTCGAAAGAGACGTGGAGTGTCCTCTAAAAACGGTATTTCCAAAGGCCATGTTAGCTCACTTCTACATGAGTGTGCATGCTTTAAATACTGGGGTAACAAACTTGGCTTTCCGAGCTCAATGGACTTGAAGGAAATGCGTGCAACCATTGAGAACTCATTCACAAATTTGCATAGCCTCCAATCGTTTGCGAAAGTGGTCCGCAGGGTGTATTCAGAATACGCACGCCGAAAGTTGGAAAAGGGTGTCAGGTTCGTTCCCCTCCTGAATCGACTACATTCTCGCGCTTTTGGGAGGACCCACTCGACGCTGAATTCATTTTAGGTGGATGTGGGTAGATTTTACGGTTGAGGGTGTTGTATCGATAACCGATGCCGCAGGTGAAATTGCGATTCTTTTAGGGGTTTCTATGAGCTTACAGGATTTGCGATTGTTGAAGGGCGTGTGTGTGTCATACTCACATGTGAACCTTCTGTAATGTGATAAACTTCTGAGACAGGAAAAAAGACGCAGAGGTGCTTTGAGATGAGTCGTGATACGATTAAAAATGTGGAGGAGTGTATTTGAAAAGAAGGTATGAGACGGTTTCGTGGTGAGCTTTTTGAACAAGCCCACGTTGATGCTATGTCTCCAGAAAAACAAACAAAAAAAAAAACTAACCACCGTCTCAACTGAGAAGCTGTGTCATGAAAATAGAGGCTACAAAGTCCAGATTGACCTTAGAATCTCACAACCAATGAACATAGTATGCAACGTCCAGAAAGTGATTCATGATATGGTATAATGGGCTCGCAAACTGAAGGCTCCCAGTTCTCGGAAACGTTCAAATCTCGTGATAGATTACCTTGTTGTGAAATTGGCTTTGATCAGCCTCATGGAACCACTTGAAGAAAAGGAGGCGAGAAGTGAAATACTCCTTCATGGGTTTCTATGTGCGATCACTGTTCTGCGAAAGCTATCGCTGCTGCTCTCCTCCCAGTATGCCCACAACACTCGAGTTCTACGAGACCACCCAAAGTTTTACTCAAAACATGAACACAGTTTTATACACCAGTAAGTTTATAAGAAGCTCGTTGGGGAATGGCTTTCTGCCAGAAAAGCATTAAAGTATTCCATTACAATCTGTGACTGGCTAACACACTGTTATCGATTCTACGGGAAAAGAATAACAAAAACAAAAACTATTCCGTGCCATCAAAATTATATTTTACTAGGATATACATGAGGTGAATTAAGACAATTTCTGGGTGCAAGTCTAAACAGGTTCGCTAGAATTGCTACTGTGCACACACAGGATCGATACTCTCTCTGATTATGAATTTCATCACAATTCAGATCCAGGCCCGTGGGCGAGGATTGCAATTAAAAATTTTAGTTTGCGACATTCAACGGGACCACAACATTTGGTGGCAGGAGTGATTGCAAATTCGCGCATGAATCCCCAGAAATCACATGCAAAGAAATCGACGAAGTCCTCTTTAACGGAATGAACTTACTGGGTATGGCTTTTTGACATTGCACATCGTTGTATGGATATATCTGCAATCAATTGAAGAAATTCAAGAATTATCGGATTTCGCTTGCACTGAAAGATTCGAGCAAATGGAAAGGCGCTACACTCGAGTCACCCATTCCGAGCAGACATGCCTTATTAGAACGCCCCAATGAATGCAATTCTTATACGTATACTTGCGGTTCCTTGCGCAGTTTTTCGTATATCTGCATCAACACGTCCACCGTTTCTGCCAAACTACGGATCTCGCTTCCGAGCAGAGGAAGCT
The DNA here is from genome assembly GCA_002894445.1 of Metschnikowia sp. AWRI3582. NCBI lineage: Eukaryota > Fungi > Ascomycota > Pichiomycetes > Serinales > Metschnikowiaceae > Metschnikowia > Metschnikowia sp. AWRI3582. Next base: position 31,824 of record LPNK01000116.1, on the reverse strand, counting down.
CATTTTTGTAAGCATACAAGTTGTCGATCGAAGCCAGCAACCTTTCCTTAATAGCTTCAGCATTCGGCACTGGCGAGCGCCCATTTTCCAATGCGGTTTCGATTTCCTTAAACTTATCATCCTTAGCCTCAGCATCGTTTATATGCACTCCCGTTTGATCTTCACCGTTTTCTATGGCTTTAACAATCTCCGTCACTTGGGCGTCTGTGTCCGCCACCAACTGCTCATACGCGGCGCGCGCTTGCTGCGGCAACTCCCGCCGAAGCCGCGTGACCTCTGTTGTCTCGCGTTCCACGTGTTCAATCAAGTCTCTCAATTGCTGATTCAAGGCGGTGTCAAAGGGTACCACTTCTTCGTTGGGGCGGATTGCGAAAAGCTCACTAATCGACGTGTCATCATTGGCCATGTCCATGCCGTCCACAATCAACGCGTACTTGGCCCTCTCAAACGTGTCCTCGATCCGTTTGTTGATGATGTTTTGCACCTGGGTCAGAAACTGGTCGTGGGGTTCGCAACCGGGAAGGGTTTGCTGGATTTTGGTCTGCGCTGCATAGAATAATTGCCTGTAGACATGAGCAAGCTCCCGCTTTGTAAGCAGGATCTTCAGGTAATGTTCGTGCGCACTCATGGAGCGGCGCTGGGTGGGGATGAATGGATTCGGGTTGATTTAATTGTTGTTTATGTGGGTTGACGGGAGTGCATATAATGTTGATCTGAATGCAGGATATCACGTGCAGGACGAAGCTAATGAATGACCAGTCAATAAAATGCTGTAAAAATGACGCCTCAGGAGCTGTATGGAGTTTGACTTACCAGAAAGTTCTGAAAATGCGTGCTTAGACCTTTATTTCGGCGCAATTCGTACAGACTTAAGATGTTAAGGAATGGAAATCTTCGAAATCAGACCACGATCGATATACTTCCAGATCAGGAAAACTAAAGACTCTCAAACTTTGTAAGGAAGAAAGCGCCTTCACGCTAGCTTTCCCCAACCATAGTGTTTGTCTATCCGGTCAGATAGGTTTTAGACGACTGCATATAGCTTTGTCACACGAAATGATCAGAGGAATTCACAAGGAAGACGATTGAGCTAAGCCTCAGTTAATATTGAGCCTAGCATATTTTTATGCAAAAAGTGGCCAAATTTAAAAACGGTCGTAAAACCAAGGGTCATGCTTTTACTAAAAACGGGTGACTTTTATATCAGCTCGCTGCGAATTTGAGGGCGGCAAGAATGACTCAGATCCTGATATCGGATACTAACCCTAAAAATTCTTCTGAAGATAGTAAGTATTTCAACTCTTTCCAGAAGAATACAAAACAACCATACATACTTTGATGTACTAACAATTATTGCCTATTCAAGAAAGGCCTTATCTCGTCCCGATAAGCAGCTCACTATTCTGGTTAGCGCACGACCAAACTAAGCATGCACGCCGGATCTCACCATGCTCACTACGAACTTACGAGATTTTACATACCGAAAAAAAAGCACAAACATTAAGGAATGAGTACTAGCGACGAGCTTGCGCCGCTTTTTGCGCCGTTCTTGGGCCTCGCCGGCTGTGCCGCGTCGATGGTTTTCTCCTGTGTGGGCGCCGCCGTGGGCCTGGCCAAATCAGGGATAGGTATTGCCGGAATCGGTACATTCAAGCCCGAACTCATCATGAAGTCGTTGATTCCCGTGGTTCTATCGGGAATTCTTTCCGTATACGGCCTTGTGGTGTCTGTGTTGATCGCCGGTGGCTTGAATCCGTCCGAGGAGTACTCACTTTTCAAAGGTATCATGCATTTAGCATGTGGACTTTCCGTCGGGTTTGCGTGCATGGCTTCGGGCTATGCGATTGGCATTGTGGGCGACGAAGGTGTGAGACAATACATGCATCAGCCGCGGTTGTTCGTGGGGATTGTGTTGATTTTGATTTTCGCCGAGGTTTTGGGGTTATACGGTTTGATCATTGCGTTGATTTTGAACACTAAGGGCACGTGATCCATACAAAGGTATATCATAGCTTCCTGTTCTCCCCCGGCTCTTCTGCCTCCGGTTACAATTCTACACACTTACATATTTTCATACAATTTTTCGGAATCAGCCAATAGTGTAGATTGAGACAAGAGTAGTTACCACAGGACAACTTATGGATTCGCCACATGCTTTTGAAACTTCTAAGGTTTTTGAATGAGCTGAAAAAAGCGATTTGACTTGGACGTTGAATTTTTCCGGGGTTTATCATTCAGGACTTTGGCCATGAACCGAAAATCAGAATGCGCAATAGAAGGAAAAAACAAGTTGACAAACATGCATCATGTATAGTGCTTTAAGTCCAGGTGAAAACTTGTTATAAGCTCCCTTTGATGCCGTTTGGAAGAAATGTATTGCTTTATTCATATTTCTAATTTTGTTTTGTGTTTATTTTTTGCTGCTTTGGTGTTCACAGGTGGCTCTATGGTACTTACATGATCCGGCAATCTGTTACGAATGAGGCCCTGGGAGGTTCTAGTCGCACTAGGCATACTGCACATTAGGACGACTAGACGCTGCCAAGGCGTGCCTTTCTTTATGGACTGACTAGACTCCTCGGGATGTTGCGGTGCTGTCCTAAACATTCCTAATTGGTAATATGCAACCTACTACCTGCGCTCTAGACACTGGGGGCAGTGTGGTAGAAGCGTGTCAAACAATGGAGCATCACGGAATACTCAGGTCTAGATTCAGGAGTTATTCCGTGAGAGGTCAAATATAAAAAGGGGCTGGGTTTCCCTCACAGGTCACTCAGTTGATTAACGAATTGGTTATATAAGTTACAATATTATTATCATGGCTAGATCTACTTCTGCTTCAACCACCTCAGCTACTCCTACTGAAACCTTCAGTGACTTGATGAGTAAGTTCATGATCCACTCTCCACTGAGCGACTTAACATGGAAACAAAAGGATACTCCTGCAGAGTATTCATTCGATGCGACGCTGTTTGCATCTCAACACAATCGCATGAAAGTGATTTACCACTGTGGACTCTGGATTAATAAACTTGAAATCTGGAAAACATAGTAAACCTTTGAGCAAACTCATTGAACTGAAGACTTCATATCGAATAGAGAAGCAAAGAAAAACTTGTTGATGCAAATATGGGACCGGTTAATGTCCTGCTAATTCTGGCATGTTAGTATTAGGCAATTCTAGCTCTCCTTTCCTTCAAAAGATGTAAAGGTGCATGAAGCAACAGAAAAATGACGTAAAATGCCTAATTCGCAGTGGGTGTCAATATGTTTTTCCATTCGCTGTTTGTCGTTCCCTTCAGTAGCACGAAACTAAGAAATATGTATGACTTTGTGCAGAGCTAAGTAACCAGTTTTGGCTCCCAGTCAGATGTCATCATGCAAAAATACATGAAAGCAGACCACTCGATCATAAGCACGCTCTACGTTCCGATTGTGCACTTTCAACGCCTTTCTACATGCTACACCTGACAACGTCTCGAATTTCATTTTTTTTTAGAAGCACCCTAGACAAACCCTAGTCCGTCTGCATCTTGTCGTCGTCCCTGCCGAGAGTCACATTCCCGTCGTTGTCGATAAACCGCGAGGCAAACTCAGATACAAACTGCACGGAGCGGCCCAGGTCCAAGAAGAGCGTGTAAGCTCTTTTTACATCAGCGAGATCGACTTCGGCGGCTCTTCTCTTGGCCGAAAGCTGCAGCGCCACCGCAATCAAGTTCGCCGCGTAACGCAAGCTCGTCTCAGCGCCAATCTTTGTCAACAACGCCAACGCATCCGCCGACAAGCTGGCATCTTCCTCCTGCGCCCTGATAGCCAAGATCGTGCGGAGCTCATCCTCGGAGTAGTTCTGCGTGTGGATGATAATCGCGCGGTCCAATAAGTCCATTGGCACACCGTGGGGCAGGCGGTAGTTGGTGCCCCTGGCGGGCGAGACACCACGGTTGGTGGCCATGACCACGATCGGCGCGAAGTCGTCCTCCAACGCACGATTGATGAATGAAAAACACTCGATATCCAACATGTGCACCTCGTCAACGAATAAAACGCCAGGGACGATCTCGGCCTTGCCCTCCTCGCGCCATTCAGCCACCTTGGTATTGATCTGGTCACGCACCTCCGAACGAATCTCGCCCGTGTCTCCCGAGAAAAGTGCCAAAAAGCCTTGCTGCCTCAGATTGATGACGTCGATTTCATGTAAGGATACTGTGTGCACCACCTCCTTGCGCTTCTGCAACTCGCCCTCGGGGCACTGCACGAACTTAGTTTCCGGACCCATGGCGTCGTAGTCACGTGCTCTGGCAAACGATTTGCCCAATTTGCTGATTTTACCCAGCGCCTTATCGATCAGAATTACGTCACCCGCCAACACTTTCTCCTTCGTCAAGCCCTCGATCATCTTGTTGCCCAACTCATAGATCGTCTCCATGTCCGTAGTCTTGATGGTCAACTTGCCCTGCTTGTGGCCGCCCGTGAGCGAACGGTCGATCTGGATTTCCACCACTTCTCCCTCAATAATCTCGGTTTCCTCCTTGATCTTGATCCCGATCGACTTTCTGAACGCCTGAGTCAACAGCTCTGTTTTCGACAAGTCCAACGAGAAAATTTCTGAGCCCGTGATGGCGGTAAAGGGAACCTCGGCGCCTAAATTCTGCGAAAGACCCATTGCTATGGCTGTTTTACCCGTTGAAGGAGGGCCCGCAATGAGCACGGCACGACCGGCGATCTGGCCCGCCTGAACCATCTTCAAAATCAACCCGGCGGCTCGGCGCGCCTTTAATTGGCCCACCATCCCCTGCGCCGACTCCTTCGGCACCAAATTATCGTCCAAGCCCAACCCTGAAATATGCGAATGCGACGCGATCAATGAGAGTCCGTTAAGGTCACGCGTCGTCGCCAGCGTCGTGGCAATCGTCAGTGTCTGTATATGTTAGTATGAATTATGGTGAAAGTTTTATAAATCATGATATCTTAGCGATATTCGAGACATACCATTGTGGTTTGTGGAGGTGTATATGGGTAGAAACAGTAATGGTAGCCATGTCTTCGCGCTGTTGATGGACCTGAGGTAAGCGCGACATTCTTACATTGTTGTTTGCGACATTTGTGCGACATTATTCCGGTCACGCGCGCGTGGATCTACGCAGGTCTGTGGCACGATGTGGGTGCAAAAATATAGTTTTTCGACAGGGAATGTCGAGGGTTTGTGGGTTTACGCACAGATGGCGGTCGAGTCAACGCGAGGCGCCAAGTTTGATACGTAGGAGTAACAGGGAGTCTGCTTCTTGAAATATTTGCTCGCGGTCTTCTGTTGCAAAAGAAAACTCTCAAAATTTCCAACCAGCCTGTGAAGTGCGTGACCCAGTCCGTTTAGGCAAGTGCTGCATTTCTGCCAAACAATGCACCTCGTCGTGTCATCAGCCATTGCAGCCAATCATACGTGAACAAGTTGGCTGCACAATACTGGCAGAACTTGACTATAAAGACCATTGTTCTTCTCAAAAAGACTAGTATTTGCCCAAATTTTGGCTTGGCATCAGATAGATTCTCTCCACTTAGCCACTTTTTCTGAACTAGACAAGAATCCATTTCTTAAAGATGAAAACCGAGTCTTTCGATTGCTTCAGAAATGACATTGAGAGAATTACGCTGAAACGCAAAGGCTCGGATGAATTAACCGACGCCAGACCCAGGATTCCTCAGGGTTTGATTCCTGTTTCCCGGCTAAGTTATGCGTCTTTCGAATTGCCGTTCGATGAATCTGATACAATAACTCTCGGAAGCCTGAAATCGAGTGCCGGCTTGAAGAATTATATATATCTCGATGGAGAACTTATCTCGGAGGTGCATGCAACCATTATTTTCAAAAATGGCGAGTTTTACGTGTTTGACACACAACTGACCTACGGTGTTCTTGTTAATGACTGCATTCTCTCTCTGAAAAGTGACGAATGGATTGAAGATGGTTCCACAATTAGACTCGGGCTCCACATGCCCCCTGAGGAGATTCAGTGGTTGCGCAGTATTCTGGATTCAGGTATGTGTCAGGAAGTTCAAATTGAAAATGCCGCTGCCTCTTACAATTTCCTTGTTGGAGTCGACCTGACGGATAAGGAACACCCCAGGATTCTGTTGAAACTTCTCGAACTAAACAAAGAAATTTATCCAACGATCAAACTTATTACTGAGTCCTCACATAAGACAAACTGGTGCTCCTCCATCTGAAGCTCAAAAGGGCGCATTTCCGCTGGTAAGATTGTGAGCGGTACGATTATATAGACATAAATGTTTGCGTGGTTGCCTGTGCTGAACTAAAGTTCTCCAGTCATGTGACAAGAAGTCTTTGTGCTTGTCTGCACCCTTATCTGTTAAACTTGATCTACACTTTATTCTTGCCCATTTCAGGGTTCACAATTTGCTTTTTGCGCCCGTCGTATTCTTTTTTTTCGAGTTTCATGTTCTTAATGCTCGCCAGTAGTCGAACCCCCCTTGATACAATCAATCTTTTATTTTATGGTAATAAATAATCTGTCGACACTAGCCACTGCCAGAGACGCAAAATTCTGGAAACACCAATTATAAATTTCTTGTCATGGAACTTTAAAGCTTTGCCTCAGACATCACCGAGGCCTCTTCGTACATTTCCTTGATTTGAGCGCTAAAGAATTTTGCAGCAATTGGACGCTTGAGCTTTACCGTGGGTGTGATCACGTCTCTTTCGAGTGTCAATGGCTCAAACTCCACATACAAATTCTTCAACTTTTCGAATCCAGCCAAACCTGAAACATTTTCATTTAAGCGTTTCAAAAGCAACTTCCTATTATCAGGTTTGTTGATCTCCGTCAAGACCACGTCGTCCAGCGCTGCAGATAGAAATGCTCCACACTCTTTTTTCAAAAAAGATAAAATCTTCTCCTTATCCACGCCAACCACGGCCACCAAAAAGCTCTGGGTGGAATCGCCGTGCGCGAAACATTGCGTAAGCACGGAATTCGATGAGAGGTACACATTCTCGATTTTCTCCGGGGTGACATACTCGCCTTGCGACAACTTGAAGAAATTTTTGACCCTGTCAACGATATAGAGCCTCCCTGTGTTTCTGTCGATCCTAGCCACATCCCCTGTCGAAAACCACTCCCCGTCAAAACTCTTTTCCGTCTCTTCCTCGTTCTTATAGTAGTGGCTAAAAATCTGCGGGCCTCTAAGCTGCAACTCGCCCATGTGGCCACGCGGATCGTTCAAAAAGTACCCCATGGAAGGCAATTCACGGACTCTAATCTCGCACGTGACCCCGGGGGCGCCACAGCTATCTGATGCTTGCTCATACGGGTCGCCAAACGACATTCCTGCAAACAGCTCAGTTAGGCCGTAACCCTGTGCAAATCCAATGTTGAGCGCGGCCTTCATGAACTTGATTGTCAGCGGTGAGATCGGCGCCAGGCCCGTGATGCAGTGGTTCATATTCTCGAAACCCAACAATTTGCGCACTTTGCTGATGAAAAGCGCGTCGTAAATCGCATGAGTGCCTTTAACGCCGTCCGCTGATTGCCGCCCAAGCTTCGTGTCGACCACATGCAGAAAAATCGCCTTTTTCATCGCCAGATCCAGGTAAATCGTGGCGTTTTTGATAGCTGCCTCGAGCTTCGTGTATACGCGTGGCACGTTCGACATGTGTTTTGGTTTCAAAATACGCAAATCCTCAAGTAATGTCTGTGGCGAACCGTTCATCTGCGGAAAGCCACACATGCCACCTGTAGTGAGATTGTGAGCCAACGACTGGCGCTCAAAGATATGTGCTAGCGGCAAAAACACAATCTCCACGTCATCTCTGATGTGTGGCACGTTGCAGATTGTGAAGGTGATTCCTGCAGCGGTCGTTTCTTGCGTCAACACTACGCCTTTCGGCTTGGACCCAGTCGTGCCTGACGTGAAGCTGATTGTATAGACGGATTCCGATTTCGGCGGCAATTCTGCGCGGGGAAAAAGCTTGCCAATCCCGCAAACTTGATCGAAGTCGTAAAGTTCGATTTGGAGGTCACGTGCTTTCCGGATAAGCGCATGCGCTTCGGCGTCTGAGTGGCAATTAAGAGGGTCCATTGAGATCACACAAATGAGCGCTTCGAGCTCTTCTGGGTACGATTTTTTTAAATCCAAAATACCCTCGATATGCTCAAAAGACGTCACCACGATCGGCGATTCCACGAGATTCAAAATGTACTCTGACGCATTGGGCCCCAAAGTGTCGTACAAGACAGTATTTGTCACCGAATAGGCCACGCATGCCAAGTCTGTGATGACCCACTCCGCCCTATTGGCCAGATAAATCGTCAACACAAACGAAAGATTTTCGGCATTGTACGATTGGCAGTTTTCAAAGTGGCGATCGACTTTCACGTGACTTTCAATGCTCAGTTTCTTGTATGGACTGTGCTGGAGCAAGTGGAGAAAGCCCGCGCCAAAGCTGCGCTTTTTCTCATCAACCTGTGCAAATGTCTCTGTGACATACCTTGACTCGGAAATTTTGGTATTGTAATTAAACGGCCGGGATGCCAAAGCGGGTTTATCTCCGAAACACGCAACCGCGTTTTCCCAAAGCGCAAAATACGTGTTGAGTTCCGGGAATAATGTCTTCTTTACACTTCCGACCGCGTTGCTGCGGAATACCGGGGAGTAACCGTTTTGTGCRCTGCCAGGCACGCCGCTCGCGTTGGAAAAGCCTTTAAGCGGCACATACTTGCTAAGAACTTGCTCGTAAGAGACGCCCGTYTCTTTYGGTGARAGGAAAACRGAGTCGGCATTTGGCGAAGCAAATACTGAAGCGGGCATCGTGCGTGAAAAAAAAAAGAGGTACGTCTGACGAAAAAAGTGTAATTCGGGTGTTGTTCGGTCTGTTATATGTGAAAGAATGTGGGAGATGAACAGTGAATCTGTTTTGCGGATCCAAAAAAATAACCTGTGAAAATCGGCTAAGAAAACGTTAGCAGGCATGGAAATTTATATACCAGTTTGGGTCTCGCTGGGGCCGATGTGTGGGGTATAGACACCCTCGGGCCGACGCAGCGGAAAATGTGGGGACTACACATATAACGGTGCGCAATTTTAATTCAACGGTCGTGCTTCTAGTCTCATTCGTGAATACCGCCAAGAATTACCTATCCGGCTTCTACTCAACCATCACATGGGACTTGAATATCGCATGAAATCAAACACTGTGTTGATTGTGTATCATGGTTGCCCTACCCACATTCCACGGTGAATTGCCATTCGCCGGTACAACCTCGGAACTGGGCGCAGTCTGTCTGTCTCTGTGCAATGCATGCGTGTACTATGCACGCCAACGGGTGTCATTCGCAATGAGGCAACGTCACGTGACCAAAACACTTGAGAGCTCATGACTGATCAGACGAGATGTAGATAAAAGAATTGTGAGGCAAAAAGCGAAAAGTGCTACATCTCTAGCTCAAATCAAGTCAAATGAAGATATGTACTTAAAACCAAGCCCAATTCTAGCAAACGTACGATGCTTCACTGTTTCACGTCTAACGGGCAATGACGTATTTCCTGCATACAACAACAAGATCAAGCCCCGGCCCAGCCTATTCACGCAAAATCCGGAATTTGTCCACAATGTCTAATTTGCTCAACTTGAGTTCATACAAGCGGATCTTTTCGCTTGTTTTGCGCCCAGTCAAAGATTCCAATTCGTTTGTGGTGTTGACTTTTTCAGCCTCATGCTTCTCACAGTCTTCGTCGCCGAAAATCTTGAAAAATTCCGTCCATTTCCAAGTGTCCTGAATATCGTTATAGGACCGAGTGGGCCCTTTAATCATCCTTTCAACCGTGTAGCCCTCGTTGTTGAGCAAGAAGATTTCTGGCGACAGAATGTCGTATCTCAAATATGTGGACCATTCTTGGATTGTCATTTGGGCAGATCCATCTCCCTGTATCAACACCACTCTTCTGTTCGTGCCCAAATCCCTTTCGGCCCTTGCAGCGCCAAAAGTCGCGGGAAGTGCATACCCGATCGATTCGTATAAGGTTTGTGCAATAAACTTGACGCCCCTCGGGAACTTAAGCTCGAACACACCAAAAAGAAAACTGCATGTATCGCACAACAAGATATCGTTTGGCCGCAAGTAGTCATTGAAAAAATCAACCAACTTGTTTTGCGTGATCAGTTCAGGCGAAACCGTATCCAATGACGAAAACTGCTTGGTTTCGCGCCTCGCTCTAATGTTGTTAACAGTGTTGTTATTGTGAATCATCTTCGATGCATCGAAATCTGAGACAAGTTTAGTAAGCAAATCAACAATTGAAAACAGTCTCTTTCCGGTTTCTGCGTCTTTGATGAGAACGTACTCGCCATCAATGAAAACGTAATCTGGATGCACCTCCACGTATTCGGTGATTGCAGATAAGTCAGCTGAGTATACCCCGGAATTGATCTCGTTGTTAGCATGGCCGAGGGTCAACAAAAAGTCGGTGTTTCTCTCCAATTCGTCAATGACAATCTTATCGGAGGACAATTTGCCGCTGTAGACCCCGATATAGTTCGGTAAAGTCTCGTCGATGTTTCTGGCCAAAAGTGTGGAAAACAACTTGACGAAATTCGATGGTAACTTCTCAACAAGGTTATCCAAAGCAGTTTGCCCCCCAAACCTGTCTGCTAACGCATCGCCAAGTACCGAAGGATTCTTTGAATTGTAAAGTTTCGCCAAAATTCTCAGAGCCATGTTTTCCAACGCAGACTCGTCTGTCAACTCACTAAATGTCAACGGCTGATTCAACCTACCTGCGGAAACCATGATATCGGAAACATCGCTTGGAATGAAAATGTACCCTGGCCTTCTCTCATTTGTTACCATTTTCAAGACATTATCGATCTTTTCCAAGTTCAAGTCGCCATTCATGTCCAAGGATTCTTGGCACACAGACAAACTTTCCACCATGGGCTTGTATACATCGTGATTGGGCGCACAAAGCGGGTTTTTGTTCTGCACCAAATGATGAATGTTCCTTACATCTCTCGTGCCTGCCGCCCTGGACTGCTCCGCCTGTTTCGTAGATGTGGTGCCGACAATATGCAAGATTGGGGCGTACTCTGTGAATGCGCCAGCTATGGCGTTCAAAGTGGATAGTTCTCCCACCCCAAAAGTCGTAAGCAAAACACTCAAGCCGTCAATATGCTTTGCATACCCATCTGCTGCATATGCCGCATTGAGCTCGTTACAGAAACCAACAAACTCGACTTTTTCTGCAACCAGCTTGGTATAGAGATGCTCCAATAACGCCAAACTGAAGTCCCCGGGAATGCCAAACACCGAGCGAAGTTTTGGATTTGCCTGGCAGATTCTGAGGAAAAGGTACTCCCCCAAGGGGATCTGGTCGTCTGTATTTTGGAATGTTGATTCTTCGGATGAAGCCCTGGTGATGATTGGTGCCATATTATAGAATGGTGGTTTTCGCGGCTGCAAATAGTCGTGAGACCTGGGTGGTCCAGAAATAGATTGACAAAGAAAAAGGAAAACTGTTGGAAGCAATGGAAAATTGAATACTTTTTTTTGGGTGATTACCAGCGGCTTTATACTTTTTGGATCCACGAAAATCAACCCAAAAATATAAATGGATTTTCGAGATTCGGGATCATCTGGTGCCAGCGGGCCAGGCTTGGGCACGACGCAGGTGTGCACGGAAGGCGGCATAAAACTTTATTTCTGTGGCCGACGGCCAAGGAAGCATAACAAGGGAGAGAAAAAGGAAAAAACAATTCGGGTAAAATTAGGAGGTGTTTTACACCGCTGAGGTTTTTTTGGAAGGAATAGCCCAACCAAATTGTGTTGTTTTGATTTTTATGGATCATGCAAAAGATGCCGTTCCGACTTTCAGCGCGTTCTTCCGCTGTTTAAGATCATGTTTGTATGTAGATATACACATGGATATCCACATCAAACGGAGCGGAAAAAATCGCCGTCGAAACGTTGAAAACTTGTATAATTTTCATGAGTGTAAGATTCCGATGTTGACCTCGAACCATGTTCCAACCCCTTCTTTGGGCGTGGTCCAGGAATAGGATAAAGTTATTGCCCGATTTTTATATGCAGGAAACAACCGGCAATAATTGCCTCAAACAGTATCAGACCACAAGTTCGAGCCACTTATCTCCGAATGGTTATGAGCACGCGCCCAAAAGTCTGTCAAACCAAGAAGGTTTTCCCGGATTTAAGGGGCGTCATTTTTTCAAGGATGCATTATGGGTGGCAAACTTATCATCAACAAATCACAATTCATAACAGATCAATCTTTGTTGTGTTGAGAGTGCGAATATGTCTCAAAGGAGTAAGATAGACGCCTCATGCATGACACCTACCTCATGAAGGCTCTGTAAGCGCATGTGTTTAACCACCTCATTGTTACCGTAGCAATGTGACACTAAGAGCTTAGTAGGTTTGGTGAAGTTCCCCTCCCTGTTCTCTATTTAAAGTAAGCTTAATCTTCTGTCTCTATTGAGAAGAGAATTAAGCGACTATCCTTATACTTATGACTGACTCTACTTCACTAACTACTATGAGTAACCTCTCCTCTACTTCGACTGAACCTCATGAAGAAGCTGGTAACAGCTTCGTTCATTCAGTGCGTAAGTATGATCTCAAAGACCAGGTGTATCCCTTGGTGAGACACATGGACCATGTGCACGAATTTGCCGCATCCACGACATCGTTACAACAATCTTGCTTCCTGTATACACTGTACCTGTTGCAAAAAAGGCGTGAGAGAAGGTGTCTGGTAGCTGATTGAACATAGGGGCTGTAGGGGCTGAGCGGATAGATATCTGGCTCGAAGCAGCTCAAAGTTTTGAGTTTCACAAGAATCTGGCTGATGTCTTTTTTGATTTTTTATGTGGAGTTCGAAAACGCAATTCTGAAGTTGATCATGAATAACAATTCTCAAAGCCTGGATCCATGCGAGACCTCGAACACATCAAGTAATGTTAGTCTTTTTGATGTTTTTCTTTTCCTTCAAAAACCTTTTGTCGTGAGTGTGTATTACTTATTGGCGGACCATTTATTGTTGACAGGATCGGTCTGACCGGCAAGTTAGAAACTCTGGAGCCAAGATGAAAACCCCAAACATATGCAGGCATGCGTGGGTTCCTGCACGCACTGATTCTTCGGTACTCGATTACTTCTTTCGGAAAACTCACTAAAGGCCAAGATGTTAAGACACTTCCCTAATAACATACGAATATTTTTGTACAGTATGGAACGTGTGCCAATGTTTTTGACAAAACAGAGGCTAAATCAGAAACCGAATCAACCTTCTGCCTCTCAATTAAGCTCGGAGTTTATTAACCGCCCAGGAACAACGAGAGCAAGGATATTCTGATGAGAGCTCTCAGATCATATAGAGCCTACTTTATGTAATAGCGCATCAAGTTTTTCTCAATGAATGCACACCACTTGGCCTGGTTCACACTGCCGTCTTCACTCGTCAGCAAGAGGCATGCAAGTAATTTAAGCAAAACACCCGTACATCCGATTGTCAACCGATAAGGCATGACCTGAAATCTATATACACTCCGTAATCACCCAAGAGCGCTAAATTCATTGAAAGAAACGAATATACACCCAAGAAAATCGTTCTTCAGTGCACTGTAGTCGTCTTTATTTGAAGTATTACCTCTAGATAGCTTCGGGCGTCTTTTGGGCGTCGTTATCAAAAACGACACCTGTACAGAGTCAAGCGTCATATGGTTTCAATATTAATGAATGATTGAACTTTTGATACGATTTTCTCGTCGTCCATGTGTGGAAATTGGAGTAAGAAATGAGTATGCCCATGGACGAGGTGATCAAGCTTGGTTCATTTTTTTCTCTTTGCTTGACACATCTGTTTGAAGACCAGGAGCCAGAATTGTTTAATACCTAGCTCTCCACAGGAAGAGACATGTATGTACAAGAATGATTTATTGTTTTTTCGCAATGCGCAACTAATAGCTTTGGTATCAATTTCCAGTTTTGCGCAGGTCGTGAGGCTCAGAATAAAAAAGGTACGTGACGTTATACGAGCTAACACTATTTTTTTCAAAATTGAACACGCTGATGACGAATGTGGTATAAAGGCATACACTTGCTAAGAGGGCCAAATCTGTTTTTTATTCTGTCTATATATTTTTCTAGCCCCACTAGCATACACACACATTTCAAGCTTTGTATCATCAAATAAGTTGCGAAGCTGCGACTTCGTGTCTCTACTTTTTTGCAAGAAACGTCTTGAATCTTTGTGGGATGTCGAGTTTGCCCAATTTCAATTCATAAAGACAAATTCTCGAGCTTGTTTTCCTTCCAATGAGTCCTTCTAACTCACTTGTTGTGTTGACTTTTTCCGCCTGGTGCTTCTCACAAGCCTTGTCACCGAAAATCCTAAAAAATTCAGTCCATTCCCAATTGTCCTGGATATCGTTATATGAGCGCGTGGGGCCCTTAATGACCCTTTCCACAGTGTATCCCTCGTTATTCAAAAGGAAAATCTCGGGCGATTGGATTTCATAGCGTAAATACGTGGACAATTCCTGGATTGTCATTTGGGCGGATCCATCTCCCTGAATCAATAAAACCCTTCTGTTCGTATCCAAGTCTCTTATCGCTCTCGACACCCCAAATGTCGCGGGAAGTGCATATCCAATGGACCCATAGAAGTTCTGCGAGAAAAACAGAACGCCTTTGGGGAACTTGAGGTCGGAAATCCCAAAAAGAAAACTGCATGTTTCCACCACCAACACATCGTTTGGTTTCAAATAAGCATTGAAGAAATCCGTCAATTTGTTCTGGGTTATCATTTCTGTAGGTCCAGTATCGTCCAGTACGAACAGCCTGATCTGGCGCCTGACTTGAATGTTGTTAACGATATTATCGTTATACACAAGCTTGGAAGCCTGGAAACTGGAAGCAAGTTTATCAATCAAATCCACAATCGAGAACAGTCTCTTTCCACTTTCCGGGTCCTTGGTGTGCACATACTCGCCATCAATCAAAATGTAGTCCGGGTGCACCTCGACATAGTCTTGAATAAGGTCGAAATTTGTGGAGTAAGCGCCGGCATTTATCTCGTTATTGGCATACCCAAGGGTCAACAAGAAGTCAGAGCTTTTCTCTAAAGACTCCACAACTTCTGGGCCAGAGGACATGTTGCCACTGTATACGCCAACAAAATTAGGCAAATCCTCATCGATATTCCTGCCCATAGGCGTTGTGAAGAGCTTGACAAAATTAGATGGCAATTTGGCCACAAATGAATCCAATGCTTTTTGTGCTCCAAAACGGTCGGCCAACGCGTCCCCAAGAACAGAGGGGTTTTTTGAGCCATAGAGCTTGGCCAAGATCCGGACGGACATTTCCGCCAATAATGCTGCATTTGCTGGCTCCTCGATGGCCAATGGCTCCTGCAATCTGCTGGTGGGAACAAGAACATCAGAAATGTCGCTGGGGATAAAGAGGTAACCAGGACGCTTTTCGTGTAAGACGGTAGTCAATACATTGTCGATTCTTTCCAAATTCAACAACATGTCTGAGTCCAAGGATTCCTGCACAACCGAGAAATTCTCCACAACAGACTTGTATACATCGTGGTTGGGAGGAGTCAACGCATTTTTGTTTTGCACCAAGTGATGGATGTTTTTCACGTTCTCGTTTTTGGCATCCTTGGCCTGGCTGATCTGCCTGGTGGAACTTGTGCCCACAATGTGCAAAATTGGAGCATATTCTGCAAACGCACCGGCGATTCCGTTCAAGGCAGAAAGCTCTCCGACCCCAAATGTCGTGATGAGCACGCTCAAGCTCTCGATGATTTTGGCGTACCCATCTGCGGCGTAGGCGGCGTTAAGCTCGTTGCAAAAACCAACAAACTCCACTTTTTCGCCAACCGAGTCTGCATAGAGGTGTTCCAATAACGCCAAATTGAAGTCTCCGGGAATTCCGAAAATCGAACGAATTTTCGGGTTTGCCTGGATGATTCTGAGAAAAAGGTATTCCCCCAATGGAATCTGCGGTTTTGCGAATCTGTACTCAGCAATAGATTCGTGAGAAAGTGCTCTGGTGATGATAGGGGCCATATTAGCTAGTGTTTGTTTGTTTTCTTGCTTTTGCGAAATTGCAGAGGATACTGAAATATGACTGTATTTTTGCTAGAAGAGAGCTTCAAAGTTACGCGTACAATATTCAGCGGGAAACAATCCTCTCATATAAGCAATATAATTGCTTCCCAAAAATTGCGGTTTACCCAAGATTATCAGGCCCATGTGGCGGCAAATCGCGGTATAAAGCGGCAAATTGCGGTTATGCAGAAGCAAAGATACGGCAGGCACGCTTAATGGTGATGTCAGCGGCAGAAACGGGCAACACAATTGACTCGCCAATAATATTACAACCCGGCCAATGCAACCCCCTTTTCATTGGTAAATATGGCATATTTAGCCGAGGCAAATAACATTTCCCTGCATTGCCAAGATTGTTTTTTCCGACATGTAAAAGATGTTCTGCGGCATTTTGAACGACCTGTTATGATATCACCCCATATTGCTGTGTTTTCAACATTCTGATAAAAGATGCTGGGGCGACTATACGCCTTTAGAGTGACGTATTCGTGACACCAGCATCATACCTTATTCTATGGCCGTAAAAACCAGCCGAGCCAATCAAAAGAGTGAACAAAAAACAGTATCTTACCCGAAATCAACGCAACATAATCGATTGCGGCACTTTGCTGATTGTCGGCATATATTTCCTGCCCATGCGGCCCGTCAGTTCGCCGACACGGGAAAGAATAAGCGGCGAGTCCTGCATACAAGACTTTATCCCTGAAAGATACTGCGGCGTCTCAAATCTTTGCACGGCTCTGGATGGCAAGAGGGGCGGCCGGTTGCATGGCCGCTTCGACTATTTAGCATATTCATCTCATCGTATATTCATGATTGCACGGTGTGCACAATTGTTAAGTTGCTGGAAGATCAATAATACATTGCAAGCACGAATCTTGTTCTAAAATTCACCGCAACAGTTGATTTTGAAAACAGGTTTTTCGAAAATTCTAGTGGTTTTGTTTTTTGTTCCGGTACGCGATGACGAAGAAGCGCCGCTCATGCATAACACTCTAGTATAATTTGAGCACGAAGCTTATCTTGTTTATATGCCATACCAAAGAAAATTACTGAATTCTTGGGTTCATTTAGGGAGGGTTCATTCAGGGAGCAACCCAGATGGGCTCCGTGCGCTTTTCAGTTACATGGCCTAAGCTTGATAGACTCATCAAGCACGGATTTCCCCTCTTTCTTCTTTCAGATGGTTTGGACTAAGCCAAAACACACCGGTTTTCTCGAGAAATATTACACCCAGTTCTTACACGACGGATATATACAATCTTTTAATGTATTGGATAGCGTAGAACTCATGGACCTTGGTATCTTACCAGTATTTCTCGGTAGACTTTGCATTCTTACTATTTTAACTATGTTTTTCATTTCCTAAGCCACCACTCAATCCTTCCCAAGTAGGGTCTTGAATCTTTGTGGCACATCCAATTTCGCCAACTTAAGCTCATATAGACGAATCTTGCGGCTGCTTTTGCGGCCCAAAAGACTCTCTAGCTCGCTTGTGGTGTTGACCTTCTCAGCCTCGTGCTTTTCACCATTTTTGTCGCCGAAAATCTTGAAAAATTCGGTCCATTCCCAAGTGTCCTGGATGTCATTGTAAGAGCGAGTAGGACCCTTGATGACTCTTTCCACAGTGTAGCCCTCATTATTGAGGAGAAATATTTCTGGTGCTTGGGTCTCGTACCTCAAAAATGTAGACAATTCTTGAATAGTCATTTGAGCAGATCCATCTCCCTGAATCAAAACGACTCTCCGATTTGTGCCCAAGTCTTTTTCCGCTCTAGAGGCACCAAAGGTTGCCGGAAGCGCATAACCGATAGACCCATAAAAGTTCTGAGAAAAGAAGCTGACGCCCTTTGGAAACCTGAGGTCTGAGATTCCAAAGAGAAAGCTGCAAGTCTCGCAGATCAAGATGTCGTTGGGTTTCAAGTACGCATTGAAAAAGTCGGTCAACTTATTCTGAGTGATAACTTCGGCAGGCACATTGTCTTGAAGTGCGAATTGTTTGAGCGCAGGCTTCACCGTAATGTTATCCGTGTCATCTTTGTGTGCGAACCTGCTTACCTTGAGATCGGCAGTAAGGCGCTCGATCAAATCAACGATTGAAAACAGCCTCTTGCCAGTCTGTGGATCTTTCGTCTGAATGTGTTCTCCATCGATCATGATGTAATCAGGATGCACCTCAACGTAGTCGCTGATTTCATTGTAGTTGGCAGAATATGCACCGGAGTTGATCTCGTTATTGGAATGTCCGAGTGCAAGCAAAACATCAGTCTGTTTTTCAAGTGCATTGGTAACCTCGGGACCAGACGACAACTTTCCGCCGTAAACACCAACAAAATTGGGCAAAGTCTCGTCTATGTTGCGTCCTAGTGGTGTAGTGAACAACTTGACAAATTGACTGGGCAAAGACTGGACAAAACTGTCCAAGGCGTCCTGGGCTCCGAGACGGTCAGCCAACGCATCCCCGAGTACGGATGGTCTTTTAGAAGCATACAACTTTTCTAAAATTCTCAGAGACATTTCTGCCAACAAAGGCTCATCAGTCAACTCACCAAATTCCAATCTCTCATCGAGCCGGCTTTTGGGCACCATTATGTCGGGGATATCGCTAGGAATGAAAATGTACCCCGGTCTTCTCTCACGCAAAATAGTGGTCAAGACTTTATCGATTTTTGTCAAATTCGTAAGCGCGTCAGAGTCCAATGATTCTTGGACAACAGAGAAATTGTCAACAATCGACTTGTACACATCATGGTCAGGCGCAGCCAACGCGTTCTTATTCTGAACCAAATGGTGAATGTTGCGCACACTCAGTGGTTCTGCGCCTCTTGCTTGGTCCATCTGTTTTGTTGAAGTTGTGCCCACGATATGCAATACAGGGGCATATTCGGCAAAAGCACCAGCAATACCGTTCAAAGCGGAAAGTTCCCCAACGCCGTAAGTTGTCACCAACACGCTCAATCCTTGAATGACTTTCGCGTACCCATCCGCGGCATATGCAGAGTTGAGCTCATTGCAAAATCCAACAAACTCGACTTTTTCTGCGACTGACTCGGTGTAAAGATGTTCCAATAAAGCCAAATTAAAGTCGCCGGGAATACCAAAAACAGAACGAAGCCTTGGGTTTGCCTGGCAAATACGGAGAAAGAGATATTCTCCCAAAGGGATGTGCTCGTTTGCCGAGACATGTTGGATGTCTGGCTCCTCAGAAGGGGCTTTAGTGATAATGGGGGCCATTGTTGATAGGGTCTTTCAAAAGGAATCAAAGGCCAAAGTTGTCTAGAAAGTAATAATAAAAAAAAGAATCGGTCCTTCTTTCAGAAGCTTTTGCCAAATTATATATTCGGCGCGCTGGCACCAAGTAAATTGAACCTTCTTGACGGGACCCGGCTAGTAACGGTTGTGAACGGCTTATAGCGGGAAAGCGCGGTTTATCGCGGTTAGTGGCGGCAAATGGCGGGTATCAACGGTCGCGAGCGGCTCCACGCGGATGTGCGGCATCACGCGGCTCGTCTGACGGATACAATCCCCGCGTTTTTTTGCAGCCACCTGAAACAATAGGAGTCATTGTTTGCCGTCAACAGAAACGTTCAGTCACGTTTTCGCTTATGCAGCCACGATACAATGATACTGTGTTCAGATAGGTGATCTTGTCCGCTCTCCGTTTTTATGATAAGGTTCCGAATTGTACCCAATAATGAGAAGAACACTAGTATGGTTTTCAAGGATGATTAAAGAAACGAAAGTGTGATCATGAAGTTTCTCACAAAGCAGGTCCATTCCCAGCAATCAAAAGAGATAACACTAATCGGTTCATTGTCATGAACTTCTGAAACATGAGTGTTGGAAATTTAGATCTGGTAATCCTCACGATCAATTAGGGTGATCGACTAAACTAATACAAGTCTTTTCACATAGACATCTTTGGGGGCTCAAAACTGATTTCGGCAACTTCTCGAAACAACAAAAACTCTAATTGCAGCCCTTTTTGATTATGGCACCAAAAAAGCCGCCGTCACTACTTTTTCGCGCGGAGCGGGCTTTGTCCAAAATGAGGTGTCGTTTTCTTGGCAGAGCGTCGAGAGTCTGGACTATTTCTCATAACTGCACAAAATTCCTCACACGGATTTTGAACACGGATTATTTAGCGGAAAAAGATGACCAGAGTGGTTATTGTGCGCGCATCCATGCATCGGGATTGGATTCTGGCATTCGAAATTGAACTATTTGAGGCCACAGATCGAACATGATTTATTTGTTGCACTGACAAAAGGACCATATAAATCAATTCCAAAGCCTTTGCAAACAAGCGCGAAATCCTTACAGACAATCGCATGAAAACGCAGGGCGATCATAGTATGAATTCCTTCAAAACGAGCGAATTCACCATGAAGAGAAGAACTATACTGTTGGAAATGAGCAAAGCAAAAATAGGCTGCCGTCCAAAAATACTTTGAAACTTCGATCAGTCTCGAGCTGAGTCCACCAGCTGGAGGTACTCGTAATAGAATGCGATTATTTGCAAATGGGAATCAAACACAATGTGCTCATCCACGCCATGGGCATGTGCTTGCACCGAAGGAACCAAGCCGGGTCTATAGCGATAAATGTGGTTCGTGAGTCCCCAATAATGCTTTGTGTCCGTATTTCCTGCAGCCATGCCTGGCGCCGGGATGATCGTGGAGCCCTCAAAGTCGCCCATTGTCCCGGCGCATACCTCTTCATAGACGTGTCTCAAGCTCCCGGCCAAAAGGTTCCAGTGGTCGTCATAAAGCGGGGTAAAAGGAGCAGGCTCAAGCAGTGCAGCGTTGTTGACCGAAAAGTGCCCATTCTTCGTGCGGGGACGTATTACCTGTTCGCCGTGCTCAACCCCCACATCATACTCTTCTGCTACAGAAACCACCAAGTCCAAGTTTCGACTGAGCACTTGCTCCAAACTGCTTTCCACCGCAATTCTATGATTTATGAGAACCTCCGCATATTCAGGAAGAGCATTTGATTTGACGCCCCCAAAAACAATGTCCACGGCTTGCGAGGTGGTAATAAGATACCTATTGGTTAGGTCAGAGTCGTGAATGGACTTGGCAACAAAGCTGCTTGCTTTTGCGCATGTTCCCGAGTTTCGAATGGCACGGGCTAGGCTTTGATCCAACTCGCGCGAGTACTCAGCAATGCACTGATACTCATAAAAAGTTGGGTTTCGTGGCGTGAATGCCGGCGGAAAAGGTGCTTTTTCAAAGCGCGTCACAAGATCGCTGATGATACCAATAGAGGTGTGATCCGGGGGCACAGACGAGTGCCCACCAGGCGTGTTTAAACCAACCACGTAATTTAAAGATCCCTTTTCGGATGTGCCAATCAAAGCCAAAGAAACATCTCCATGTTTCACGAGACTTTGCCCACCTTCATCGATGACGGCATATAGTCCGTCTTCACCATAGCGTTGGCGAAGGACGTCTGCGATATAGTGAGCCCCATTTTCGCCTCCGATCTCCTCGTCAAATCCGAATCCAAAAATGATCGTGCGTTTTGGTCTAAACCCACTGGCATGGAGTTCCTCTGCAGCTTCCAAGAGGCCTATCAACAAATTCTTGCAGTCGGCAGAGCCGCGTCCCCATAATATTTCTCCATCGAAAACACCATCAAAGGGCGGGTGAGTCCACTGGTCAAGTGTTGCATTTTGAATGGGCACCACATCTTGGTGCGCACCGAGCAAAATGGGTTTTAGTTCAGGGTCCGAGCCCGTCCAGGTAATTATCAAACCCCATTCATTCGCTTTTTCGATTTGGCAAAAAGTCCACAACAGCGGAAAGGTAGACTTTAAAAATGAGTGAAAGGGACCAAATTTCTCTCGCCAATAACTCGGGTCTTCCTCAACAGAAGGCGCTGTGTCACTCACGTGGGTAGCCACCCTGACTGCCGCCGAAAGTTTCGCCGCTGACTTCTTTCTGAAATCGGCATCGTGGACAATTTTAACCAACGTGCTGTTGTCTTGAAAATAGCTTTCTGGCCGAACGTAGTCTGAAATATGACACACGTGCGTTTTTTCTTGGCTGACGTGATCTAAAAGGGGGGTTTTTCTGACACTCAAAATTGCAAAGGAAGCCATCAAGCAAAGGGCGATGGCCTTTGCGACGTGCAAAGAGTATCCGGCGATTTTCTTGGCAGGCTTATCTGTTTTCTCGAGCATATCTATCAAAGTCAGAAAGATAATATTGATTATGTGCCGCGAGAAAAAAAGCAACGCTAATAAATTAAATTCCGGCACTTCGGCTGCGCAGGGATTTTAGGCTTCGAGATAACGCGCGATACGATACGTTATCATGGGAAGATAGCGCGAGAACCCTGCGCGGCGCGCCGGTGACACCTTTTCAAATGCTTTTTCGGGCATATACGCGGAATTCATCGCGACTTTTCCGATACAGGCATACGAATTCACAGTCGCTGGCAAGAATTCAATTTTCCAAATTTATCAACGTTTGAACATCCACCGTCATCACCAGATCACTGTCAGATCAGCCCGAGTGAAAAAGAGAGAGGATTCTTATAATGTTCCGCAGGAAACTTTTTGGGTAAACTCAGCCTACCGAAACGCCAGCATTCTCCCCCGGCCCGAAATCTCTTTTGTCGACCCATTCTTATCATGCATTCAAACACCGTCCTACCCAATCGGGCAAGCCTACGCCTTATCTTCGGAATTGCAATTCCAACTCGATATTTAAGTCAAACTTTCTCTGGAAGCATGGAGAGTAAGCAAATCAGAAACAGTAATCATTATGGACTCCGAGAAAAATGGGAGCGAGTTTGCCATCAAACAAATACTCTCACAAGAAAATGGCATCACCACGTTTGTGTCACCCCACACGGGCAAACCAGTTGTAATTGACGGCGATGTAGATGAAGCCATCGCATACGCCGAGATTGATGAGGCTTTTGAGGTGGATCCAGAGGAAGACAAGAAGTTGCTTCGGAAGATCGATTTTTACTTACTACCATTGATTTGTCTCACGTACTGCGTTCAATTTATGGACAAACAAACAATTTCCTACGGGTCGGTTCTTGGATTGAGAACAGATTTGAAAATGGTGGGCGACCAATATTCGTGGGCTGGGTCTGCGTTTTATTTTGGCTACCTCTTTTATGAGTTCATTGGGTCATACACTCTTCAAAGATTTAAGCTTTCATGGATGTTGTCTTTTTACATTGTCCTTTGGGGAGTCATTCTTTGCTTGCATGCTGTCCCCAAATACCCTGGATTTGTCGTGTTGAGAGTGATTTTGGGCGCTCTTGAGTCATCAATCACTCCTGCTTTCACGATCATCACCGCTCAATGGTACAAAAAGGAAGAAGTGTTTCTCAGGACTGCATTTTGGTTTGCATCTAACGGTATTGGCACTATGCTTGGGTCCGGGGCAATCGCCTACAATGTATACAGGGACGAAGCAAACTTCAGTATCGCCGCATGGAAATTGATTTTTATCATCACTGGTGTCATCACTATTGCTCTTGGAGTCGCAATTTTCTTCCATATTCCTAGCAAACCAACGGATGCCTGGTTTTTAACCGAAAAGGAAAAGAAAATGGTTGTGGAGAGAATCAGGGGAAATCAGCAAGGATTCGGCAACAAGCACTTTAAGAAGGAGCAGTTGATAGAGACATTGCTAGACTACAGAACGTGGATTTTGTTCATCATGGGTGTTTTGTGTAACATCCCGAACGGTGGTTTGACCAACTTCGGGTCGATTTTGTTGAAAGAAAAGTTGGGTTACTCTACGGGAAAAACGTTATTGATGAATATGCCTACCGGCGCCGTTGAGATTGGTGGCCTTGTGGCCATTTGCTACTGCTACAGATTTATTCAGTTGCGGTTATTCTGGTCGATTTTCACATTCTGCATTGTCTTGATGGCTACGTGCTTCCTTGCTTTTGCGGATAATCAGAAATTGCAATTTGCTGGCTACACCATGACGTCTCTTTTGGCAATTTCGTCGATCTTCATCTTGTCCTTGATTGCTTCCAACTGTGCTGGTCACACGAAGAAGGTCACTACAAACGCCATCTACTTGATTGGATACTGTGTCGGTAACTTGATCGGCCCACAGACGTTCATTCCCAGCCAGGCACCTTCGTACACAAGTGCCGTGGTTGCCATGGTTGCGTGTTTCAGCATTGTGATTGTCTTGATGATCATTCTTTGGGTCGACTACTACCTTGACAACAAGAGAAGAGACGCCAACATGGACAGTGACTTGGTCCGGGAGTTCCAAATGCTTGAAAACCACGAGTTCGCTGATTTGACGGACAAACAGAACCCGCTCTTTAGGTACACTATCTGATTGAGGGTATCTTGATTACGTATGAAAAGATTTTAGTCCTGTAATCTATTCGTTATACAGAACACATTGTGTAACTTTTGGAATACCAAGCTTAGGTGCAAACCTAAAGTACTAGGCAAGAGATAAAAATCGTAAGCTGATCTGTTTAACAACATCATACCATAATTCAAACACTCAGCACGTGACTTTTAGTCCACGTGACTGTTCACCCCAGTCTTTTCAACTCTAGCATTGATTTTTTCCATATTCGAAGCAACTCGCTTGCGTTTTCAAATTCATCATTATCAACATATTGTGGATCCAGCAATTTATAGTGCGGGTTTTCCGCCTCTGAAGTAGGCCAGTCAAAGTCATCCACAGCAAAAGAAGCCAGAGTCAATTCTGTTCCAGAAAAGCCGAAAAACGTCAAGTTTTTACTTCCCTCGATAATCACCCTATTGTTGCTGACATTTGCAAAAATCTGGCAATTTTGCATGCTGTGGATCCGGAGTTGGTGACATTCTAGTATGAGAATCAGATCGCTCACATTGTGTAGAATAATAGGCCCATCACACCTGATCGCCACTTTACAAGCATTCAAATCCTGCGCATGAACCGACCACGGCGCCAACTCTGCATCTGTACAACCCAAAATGGTGCTTTTGCCGAGATTTTCTAGGTATACATGCAGCTTAGCATACTGTGCTCCCATCACAACGGTTTTCTCGAACCTAGAACTTATTTTGAGGGGCTCATATTCCGTTGATAGACTTCCGGGTAAAGCTTTTTCCCTGGGGGCCGTGGCTGGAGGAATAGGCAGGCCTTCAAATGCAAATCGTTTCTTTGTATCGTATTCTGCACGCTCTATGGCCAGAAAAAGCTTTGCCATGTGTGTTTTCACCTGCCGTTTTTCATACAGCGTCACATTTCCACCAGTATTCACAAAATCAACATAATTTTGGTTGATTTGCAACACCTGAGTCTTTAAATCTGTTGAAAAATCGGGATTTTCACTATTTTGTAGCAACTCTAAACGTTAGTATAAGAATCGGTTCAGCCACGACCATCAGTGCCATGTAGAGCAACAGGATTATTGGATAATAAAGTTCTAAATCCCGAAATGGGTCTCTTTTGACACATGGGCATAAATAAACAAACATACCCTTTTGGGCCGCTAGGATGGCGGAGATCGACATGTGTTTTTTAGTACCCATAGAATGGTTGTTGAGTGTTTATGCTCTACACAGGCTGCGCTCGGCTTGTATGCACTTACAATTCTATAAACAAAGTATGGAATATCTTGATATTTTGATTTTCCGAGGTTCAAAATAATGGTGCCTCCGGACTATTTGCTGGCAACCTTCGTTCTACCAACAAGCTGGTCAGCAATCTTCCGTGTGTGGTGCCACGAGATCTTCTTGGGCATTCTCTTGCCCACCTCGGTCTCGTAATCGTACAATTGTCTGATCGACGTGAAACGCAAATGCGACGATTTCACACCCAACACGGCCGCCGTGGCGCTGCTGGCCTTGTCGTCAGCATTGAACTCATCGGCATTTCTGTACGCGGAAATATCGGCGCTGGAGTCTTCAATAAACTGCACCGCCTTCACAGCAAATCTGCATGCACGCGTTCTGTCAATTGGCGACGGAAGGCCACCCTGCTGCACGTGACCTGGAATGGCAGTCTTGACGTCAAACTCACCGTTCAGCTCCAGCTTCATGATATCGGCAATCACCTCTGTCGACAACACTTTGGAGGCGTTGATGCTCTTCAAGATCAAACGGCCGCTCTTGGTCAAGTCGCCAGGGCTCACAGCAAATGATTCCGTCAACGACTTGATATCAAGCTCAAGCTGGGCCAAGTCTATGCCCTCCTCCGGCACATACGAGACCTGGGCGCCACACGCCAATGCGGCATATGTAGCAATGTAACCCGAGTTGCCTCCTTGAACTTCAATAACGAACGCACGGTTACGCGTTGCGGACGCAGACTGCTTCACAATGTCACAGTAGTCCATCAACGAGTTCAAACATGTGTCGGCACCCAAAGAGTACTCTGTGCCGGGCACATTGTTGGAGATTGTAGCTGGCACCAACACCATGGGGATGCGGAAGCTGGGGTACATGGTACGTGCACGCTCCAATTGGTGCAAGGACTCAAATGCCTCGAATCCACCCACCAACATCAACCCGTCGAAGGCGTATTTCTCAAAGTAGTATGCAATCATGCCGAGATCAGTCTCTTCTGGGGTGTTTCTGTTGGTACCAATTTCACAGCCTCCTTTGGACATCCAGCCCTCAATCTGCAACCAGTCGATGGCACGCACAGACTCGTGGCGGGCCAAGCCGGCAAAACCGTTATGGATCGCGTACGGCGTGTGGCCACGCGACATGCAGTATGTGGCCATGGAATAGATAGCCGAGTTCATGCCACCGGCGGGGGCGCCGATGTTGATGATGGCAATACGCTTGCGTTTCTCTGCAGGAAGCGTGGCCTCCTCGTGGTTGGCCGAGTTGATGGCCATGAAGTTGTGCAAAAAGTCAGAGAAGTCGGTGTCACGCAAACGCATGGCCTGTTCAAAGTTCTTGCTGTCAATAGCGTCCGCAACGGACTTCGTGATACGGACAGCGTCGACCAATGATAATCTCACGACCTTGTTCTCCTCGATACCAATCAATGGGGATGGCGTCTCTGGAGTCAGCTCCAATACGGCCTTCACGGCCTCGACACCTTGCAAAGTGGCCAAAACACGGTCAAACGTGACAGCAGTACCACCTCTCTGCACGTGACCCAAGGTGGTTACTCTGGTGTCCAAGCCCAAGCGGTCCACCAAAACGTCCTTGACGTCGGCGGCAGAAATGTGCTCCAAGTCACTGGTGATGGCACCCTCAGCCACCACAACCACCGTCTTTCTCTTACCGCGAGCACGGTGCTTAGACACGATGTTGCACATCTGGTCCTGCCAGTCTTTGCTGGAAGAAGGCTTTTCCGGAATCAAAATGTAGTCGGCGCTGCAGGCAATACCGGCCATTAATGCCAACCATCCACAGTGGCGGCCCATGACCTCCACAACAAACGCACGCGAGTGCGAGTTGGCCGTGGCGTCAATGTAGTCAATGGCCTTACAGATGCGGTCCAACGAAGAGAACGCGCCGATTGTCGCGTCGGTGGTGGCCATGTCGTTATCGATCGACCCGACAGTGCCGCAGATATTCAAGTGTTTGTGCTTCTCAAATTGCTCAGCGGTAATCACATTAGTGTCCTTCAACTCCTGGATCAACGAGGGCCATTCCGAGCGGAAAAGGTCGGCTCCAGTCAATGAACCGTCTCCGCCACAGACAATAAGAGCATCGATTCCGGCATCAATCATGTGTTTGCACCCCTTCAAGCGTCCTGCACGCTCCTTGAACGCCATACAACGGGCAGTACCGATGTTAGTACCGCCATCAGAGAGGTATCCCTCGACGTCTTGCCACGACATTTCCTTGATATATTGGGGTCCGCCTCTCACCAAACCCTCATAGCCCTCCATCACGGCAAAAGCCTTGCACCCGCGGAAGATCGCCGCACGCACGACAGCGCGCACGCACGCGTTCATACCGGGGGCGTCACCGCCCGAGGTCATGACGGCAATGTTACGTTTGTGAGGCGTTGCATTCGTTTTCGACTCGGACATGGAGGTCGACATTGGTTCGGACACGCCCGCGTCAGGTTGCTCGAGTTTCTCAACCTTCGGGTTGAGCGTCAACAAGTTCTCGGAGCTGGTGAAGCCCACAAGGTGGCCCAAGGGGTCAATCACGTATGCTTCCGTGGGGTACAATTCGTTGGGGAAAACCTGCACAGACTCTCCAGAAGCCCTAAGCGCCGAGATCAACAGGTTCAAGCTCGACACGGCCAAAGTCACGTGCGAGCCGCGTGCTCTCCAGTCGCTGGATGAGGCTTCCGAGGTAAATTTTTGCCTTTGGGCGGCTATCTCGTCGCCGGAAGAACTCTTTTCCGAGATCTCAACATTCACAGAAACACCGGTTTCCGAAGCCAATAACGCACGCGAGTCCTCCTTCTTCGCCACGGAGAATCCAACAAGATTCGAGTAAAAATCAATGGTTTTGCTGAAAAGCACGTTCTCGGGCGCGTATAGCGTCACGGCAGAAGTGCCATTCACCAAAGCAACCGACATGGTAGTATGGAAGATACTATGGCAATTGCAAATAGTGTAAGCTGCAAGGGGTATGTGAATATCAAAGAATTCACAAAATCAGTTGTGGTTCCTAAAAAAACGCTGACAAAAAGTAAACAAAAAACGAAACGTGTAAAATTTGGTTTCCTTCCTAGTTTGCTTCGGGAATCGGAGTTATAAAGACAGTTTCCATCCCGCGCCCACGGATACCTGCCTACAGTTTATGCGCGAACATCACCTGACCGGACCCCCATTTCCCGAGACCCTCTAGCAGCATACTTTTTGCATTCACTTTAAACAGTGATCTTCGGGGATGGTCTAGAAATCAGCTGGATATACCGTCTGCTTGTAAAAACGTGTTTTTGCCCGCTATCAAAAAAGCATCCATCGAATATCCGACTCTCAGGTTTTTTCCGGGTACATATTATAATGTGTAGGAGCATTTTTTGCTTTGCTCGTGATTACGTCATTCGTCGGTTTTTTTCTTGTGCCTTATGCGCTTAAACAGCCGCGCCGTTGAAGCGGAGATTGTCGATCATGTAAGCTCGCTCAGGCAATTCGCAGCCAAAACATTGAACAAGTTTTGCGTCTTGAAATACAATATAGATCGATAAGAAAATGAATAGATGCAAAGATATGTCTGATGAAGATAATGATCTTTGGCTAAGCCCGAAAACGAATGAATAATTCGAGAGAAACAATGATTAGCGAGAAACCTTTCACAATGCAGACAGTACAGAGATTCAATGCATAAGTGCAAAACCTACTGGACTTCACCTAAAGCATGTCTTAGGAATAACATCGACTCCTCTTGGATAAGCCCGGGGTGGAATTTCCGGAGTAATGATTTTATATCACTAAATGCTTTCAATCGCGGAGATAACAGGTATGGTCAATCTGCTAAATGGGTAAATGTGTGTAATAGAATGTCTTATCCTTGAAATTGGTTCGTCAACAGCTATAATCATGATCTCAAGAGAAATGAAATTGTCCAAGCTTCGAGCAAACGTCGATGAAAGTGAAAGTTATCATGGATGGGAAGCGAACCTTATGTCGAAATGAGGGCTTTCCAGCCTTTTCTGGACAGGCTTTCAGACACCGAGAGGCAGAAGGACAATTTTTCATGGAGATTGTTTGTAACTAGTAGACTTCGCAATTTCCCCAGCAACACAGTTCTCTCAAACATGTAATTCTGCATTATGACTAGCTTGCACTTCTAGGCTAGTCCAAAAGCGGGACATTCCTTCAGCATCTATTTACGAAAGGCTCTGATCACTGCTTTCATTGGCACTTCCGTCAGTGTACCGAATACATTGAATTTTTGTGTCATCAAACACGCAATGTGGTTTTTTTTCTTATAGATTTTGAATTAATATTTTCTTGAAAAAAAAAATGAAAATAAGAGGGGGGCAGGGAGTTCGTTTAATGGTTATTCACGCGTGATATTTCCTAAGCTCAATGCACTTGAAAAATATCACAAGCACTACCATTCGACTGGAGATTGAAAGATTTTCTTCTCGTTCGACATTAAAAGCCTAAAAAAAATATTATATATATATATATATACAGTGAGACCTGCTTATAAGGATCCTTCTTTTTTGGCAAAAATTACGATAGTAACCAGGTTATTCTATTAAAGAGAGTGGAAAT
Organism: Metschnikowia sp. AWRI3582; assembly: GCA_002894445.1. NCBI lineage: Eukaryota > Fungi > Ascomycota > Pichiomycetes > Serinales > Metschnikowiaceae > Metschnikowia > Metschnikowia sp. AWRI3582. The sequence goes on along the minus strand of LPNK01000116.1, from coordinate 1,535 downwards.
GGTGTACAGGTTTTTATGATTCTTTTTGAAAGTCTTCCAGAATAAATTGGAATGTTTTCTTTCCGAAAATAAGATCAGTCAGGAGGTACAGAAGTCAATTTAAGGAGTAAATTGAACCGTGATCTTGATTACGAGTAATTGAGCATCCCTCTCCCTGATTACTGCTTCTCAATGAACTTTGCAATTGCTCTGGGGTTTTTAGTGTGGCTGCAAAAACTGTCTGCAAATGAACTCATTTACCTCTTTGTCTCCTACATAATTCTTGACCAACTTAAGTGCTTCATCATCCGGTGGCTTATCGTCTTAAGCTCTGTTAGTCTCGCACTCATCTGAAGCAACAGGCAAATTGTAGGCAGATGTTTTCGAGTCACTGACAACGGGTGGAGAGGAAACCCCCGACTTCCGCCAGCACATGTGTACTTAGGCATCATATTCCAAGCCTCAAAGCTCCACTGGATTGCTTTGTGAATCCCTACAGTGCGATGTAACAAGCCTGTCATCACCAACGTGCCGACTAAAGGCTTGCAGCCATTCCATCTGGATAGTTGTTGTACTCCATGCATTCGCATGGCACCTGTAAATGCATTCAGAGGGGGTATATTGAAAAGTTTCAGGACCAACACAGTAGGGGTAAATCGCTAATCACACGCTTCTTTTGCTCCCAGTAACAATGTAAGTTTAACGACCAAAACCTTGAGTCTTCTTAAAGGCCTTTTCCAGCACTTACACGCCCCCTTTCGGGTGTTGAGTGCCCTCAGATACATGCGCCCATTCACGCGTGAACTCAGTTCATTGAATGTAACTGTTTTCACCATACACGACAGCCACCTCGCACCCAGGAAGGGGTCCGAAGGGCGCTTCACTTGTATCAAAGCATCAAGAAGGTAAGCAGGTCACACGAGTCCCCGAAAGTCCCAGATTGATGTCTTACACAAGGTCTGAGCCTTTCGCTCCATCTGCTGTTTATAAGGATTTTTCTTCAAAAATCGTGAAATATGCCAAAAACAAAGGTTAAGCATATTAGTATAGGAAAAAGATCTCAAACGGAATTTTAGCGATAAAGATAGGTTTATCTTGCTAACCAAGATCCTTATAAGCAGGTCTCACTGTATATATATTCAGGTTTTGACTGTCGATTGAGGTCTGTAGTAAGGTGCCTGTTGATACAAGGCCTTTATAAGCCAAGGCAGCCGCCATTGTGTGCTGCATTTCCACTGTTCAATGCTTGGCCTGCTCTGGTTCGTACCTGGCTAACCAAACTTCAAGTTCAGCCTGCCCAGTAGGATGTGCATTGCTTGGCAATACCTGTAGTGGTTGCCTGAATGGAACACCTAGCATATATACACTTGTTACATTTGACCAATTTGTGACATTATTTCCGGTTTCACTCAGTGCACTGCTGCGATTCAAAAATCAACTATAGTAAAGAAGGCGAATTACAGAGTTTTATGCCATTCTTTTCCCTCGAGTTATCGCCTCTTCTCTTGACATAGTGGGCCGTGATCAGTGATTAATGTGTCCCAAACACAAAATAA